>CANUEY010265673.1:0-171973 GCA_948099555.1 Croton setiger
AAAAAACGGAGTCAACTTTTTATAATTAATTTGGTTTTCTAAAATCTGGTTCCCGAAGGGTGGCGACTCTCAAATTTTTAAAGACCGACTAGTTCGGCAATCATCCCAAAAATTGTTTTATCACCTGTTTTTTCAAAATCAAAATCTTAAGTTTTTCGGTTTAATTAAAATCGGAAAAGTCGCTCCGCCCGAATCGGGCCGTCATCACCAGGAACCACCAATGCTAGCTAATAGACCTATCACAAGGAACATGGCTAGAAAATATCAAGCTAAGTTGAACTTATGGGCTCAGAAGAGGTTTCAAGGAGAATCCAAGATCAATATAGCATGCTAATTGAAGAGGAGCTTAAAGATTCAACCAAGTTCATTAACATACTTGAAGTGATCATGGAAGATAGAGAAGAAAGGCCCAAATTCGAAATTGGTCCAAGTCTTGCATGAAGGAAACGAAAACAAGGCCTTATTTTGTGGGAGAAGGCTGATTTTGGGGCTGCCTAGTTAGACACGTTTTGGACTTGTTATTTTGATGTAATTTGTTTATTTAGGACCTAATTAGGCTATTGGGTTGATTAGAAGTCAATTGGGCTTCTGGGCTTAAAGTTATGTAAAGGCTACTCTCGCGGGAGCCTCCCTGAACTTAAGTTAGTCACATGTCTTTTAATTGGCACATGGCCGAATTAATTAAGGGAAGTAGTGGTCCCCTTAATTCGTTTTTAGTTAGTAAATAAAGGCCCAATTCGTTTTTAGCTAGGGAGTGTGCATTAGTTTTGTTTAGTTAGGTTTCTGTAGTCTCCCTAGCCTCCCTACTTAGGGTAGGATTTTGTAATGCCTATATAAAGGCATCTTTTGGCCGAATTAATAACAACTTTTTGCTTCATATAATTTTCGAATTATTAGTATTTAAGACTTATAATTTTCGTGTGAGTTAGAGAGTGAGATTTTCTCCTTTCTTCTTTGCACAAAGAACTTTGATTAACTTATCAACTTCAACAAGTTGTGACGTTTTTCAAATTCGTATCTTAAATCCTTTGCGTACGAGCGGTTCTACATCCATTGCGAGGTGTTGGGTCGTGAGGGAAGGTGGATTATTCTTGTTCCAATTTCTCCATCAAATGGGTAACTCGGGTTTTCTAACCGTTGAGCTATTGGGTCCGCGTCATCAAGTATTTAATATAATTGCATACTAACTGCCATTCATTTTCAAAAGAACATTATGTTGATTCACAAGATAGGTGCACTGCATTTGTTATGTTAATTCTTGAGTTTTGGACTTCAATATATCATTGATGGAGTTTGTTTTATTTTATAGCAGTGAACAATCAATCAATTTGTATCTCTGGATGCTTCAAAAGACTGATGGTGTATTGGCATTTCATTTTAGGCTTGTTCGCCATTTTCATGTGTTCTTCTGCAGCTCTGATTTGTCCATAATTCTATAGTTGAAACTTTTATCTTATGTGATAATGCTCCTATTGATTGTACAATGTTGAATTTGGGTCATATAAAACAGGAAAACTTTGATATGTTCACTCAGTCAAGATGCGTAGGAATCATGCAAATGTTCTTTCTTTCCCATATATTCTACTGTTCAGAATTTCAAAGGAATATGATGCTAATTCCAAATGGTCACAATGCACCACAAGTACAAAAATGTGCCTATATATGTACTATTCTGCTTCATTTGTTCATTCATTTCCCATGAAATTTTTTTTTTCTATTGAAAATGAGATTGTTGGTAATTTAGCTTAAATTGTGGTGTACAAGTTCCATTTTGTCTCTATATGCAATTACTTAAGCTTAATTTTTTATATTTGGAGACTCCATTTAATAATAACAAAGGCTAATTGTTCTTAATTTGTTATATGTTTAGGTGGTGTGAAATTTGATCCTACTTCTCGAAAGCAATTGAAATCCAAATTTGTAAAATTCTTGCTGCAGTGGGAGGAACAGAACAGAGCTCAATTTGTAAAATTTTATACTCAAATTTGCTCCAGTGAAATGTATAATATTTGTTAGAAATCAATATTACACTCTATTGTTGTTCTTTATTATGTTAATATCGTATTTTTTAAAAATTATTAATAATAGTGTATTTTTTTTTATCTCATTGCTTTCATCTCATTTTTATTAATTAATTTTAATTATTTGATAACCATAATAATATAAGTTAAAAAATATTGTAGAAATTAATTTTTTTTAAAAGAAATAATGAAAATAGTTTTTCAACAGTAAATACAGGACACATTTAAGAATTTGTTTATAGAAAAAATAATAAAATGAAAAGAAAATTAAATTAAATCCCAATATTATATGCTGTATCAAAATAAACATATATGGGTATATTTGTCTTTTTAATAATGTTTAAATCTACCCTAATCCTATTCTATATCCTACCAAACATGGAAATGGAATTCTTTTTTCCAATTCCAACCCATTCCTGGCATGATTCCATTCTATATCCTACCAATTATATCACTAATTTATATTTTAAAGTCTTACAATACATATGGACGTTATGTGTCCAAACTAAGAACTTTGACTATCATCACATGCATTTGTTTTATGCTATACATTACAAATCAAATACTAATATATAATTGCATATACTTAAACTAAACTATAGACAACTCACCTGGCTAAGCTTTCCACTAAACTCCAAGTTTCCAACTAGTTTTTACAACCAATATTTTCTGCCCGTGAACTCCCCATAGCCCACAGTAATGCTATTCTACCAGTCTCCATGGTTGGTGCCCAAATGTAGGGCCTTAAACCACCAATCTCATCACATTTTTCTATATAATCCCTATATGTTCCAACTCACTATACCAACAAACAAACATAATAACAAGTGAAGAGTGTGGGTTTTGTAATGGAGGCATACATGAAGAAGCTAGCCATTGTGGCAATTTTTGTAGCCATTGGTCTAATTTTTAAGCCAATGGTGGCCAATGGTGAGAGTTTCTGCCACATGACTGATGAAGGCTTAAATGCCTGTAAGCCATCAGTGTCAGCCCAAAATCCAGTGGCTCCATCAGCTGCTTGTTGCTCTGCTTTATCGAAAGCTGACTTGCAATGCTTGTGTTTTTATAAGAATAATTATCCATGGATTTTATCTACTTACAAAATTGATCCTAACCAAGCCATGCAACTTCCCATCAAGTGCAACCTAGTTCAGGAGTCTTTCCATTGCTAATGTAATAATTAATATTTCCAAGGTTTATCTTTGAGTTTTGTTGTTGTTGTCTTTAATGTTTAGTCTACTTAATATGTTTTTATTGTGTGTTTTTGTTAATGTTTTTATTTTGTAGTTTTGATGTATTTCGTTATGTAATGTAGAATTTTTCGTCTTTCAATTGTAACCTAAAAAAAAAAATAAGTATGTTTTGGGTCAAATAAATAATTATGCTACTATCGTTTCTAATGACACTATCATTTCAATGTGATTTATTATGCTCTATATATAAAAGTGACTTCCCATGCTCTTCCCCCTTTATCTTTAGGATTTTTTATAAAACGGTCTGAAAAATTATGCAAATGGTGGTTGAATAATTTTTCAAAATGGTCTTCACCCTCCTTCCTCAAGCTCCAATTATGGTAGAGAAACCAATCGGGTACTTTTTTAACCTAAAAATTAACTTCTAATTCCGGCGATAAAACATGTAATTGTGCATATCAAATCAAAGCTCTCATAATGAGTATTCCAAATATGCTTTCAAATTCATAGTCCCACCACTATACCACCTTGAAAAAAAAATGAAAATTAAGTTTTGGATCGTTTTGATCAATATACCAACCCATTTCAAACACAACTTTCCGGCCACTAATCGTGGAAAATACTAGTACCAATAGAAAGGTATCTTCGAGAAGAGTTGAATGGAGGTTTTTGATTTCAAAACCAATGTCAGGAGCTCAAAGAGTGCATGTTTTATCGCTGGAATTGGAAGTTAATTTTTGGTTTGGAAAATTATCTGATTGGTCTCTCTGCCATTGTTGGACCATTTGCCAATGTCGAGTTATTTTCCAACCACCATTTGTATAATTTTTAGAGACATTTTGTAAAAAACCTTAAAAATGATGTGGTAAGGATATGAGAGATCAGTTTTAGATAGTTTAGGGACACAATAAATCATATTAAAATAATAGGATACCACTAGAAAAACCATGCAAACAATAGGGGTATAATTATATATTTGGTCAAAATATTTGTTTAAACTAAGTTTGTATTGTAGTACTATACCTATGTCCCATATACCAAGTTAAATGTTAATTTTAACACTGTTTCTCTTTTTTTTTTTCCTTTCAATTAATGATGCCACATTAATGCTTTTTTCTTATAAATTAATAATGCCAAGTTGACAATAAGTGAACTGGTTGGTAATTTTACACTACTTTAACTTTTGTCGTTATATTTGAAATTTAAAATCATCATTCAACTCCTTTTAAAAATATTTTTTAATTGGTATAGGTATTTTTCATGATCAGTGACTTGAATAGGTCTAAATAACTTACAACTTCATTTTCATTTTTTTTAAGTATTACTGTAGTGAGACAATAGATTTGAAGACATGTTTTGAATTTTAATTGTGAGAATTTCGATTTGGTATGCTCAATTTCATGTTTTATTGCTAAAATTGGAAGTTAATTTTTGAATTAGAAAATTACTTGATTCGTCCCTCTGCCATTATCTGAGCTAGATGGATGAGGGTAATGGACCATTTGCCACCGTTGGATAATTTTCCATTCACCAATTGCATAATTTTTAGAAACTGTTTTGTAAAAAACCTTAAAGGTAATGTAGCAGAAGTATGAAAAATCACTTTTAAATAATTTAAGAACACAATAAGTCACATTAAAACAATTAAAATAATTAGATGTTATTAGAAAAATAATGCAAACGATAAACTATAATTATTCTTCATATCAGATCTACACTCGTAAACCAAGTTAAATGTTAATTTTACTTAACATTGACGATGCCACATTAATGCCTTTTTTTTTCTTAACTTAAATTAATAATGTCACACTAACAAATATATTTTAGAGTTGAATTGTAACACATCAAATACTTACATTTTAACACATGCATTATTATTAATATCCGAATCTAATAGAAAATCTGAATAGATATCATACCACAAAATACAATCAGAAACAAAATCAAATGCTCGAGCAATAGAAATTAAGCTGGGAAGGAAATTTTAAGAAAAAAAAAGAAATTCGAAAAAATCATTAAACACAACACTATCATTTACAATATTTTTTTTTAGGAAAATCATTCACACTAATTTCTACTGTTACATCCAAATTAGGTACTCAAAATACTGAGTACCTAATTTTTAATATTATCATAGCATTCATTTAATCCTATAAGGAATTGCATCTTTAAAATCATATTAGAAACTCCATAAACACCTTTCTCAACTGCTCTACTGTTACATCCAAATGATGGTTTTAGATAAGCCATCTCATCCCATAATTTCTTCAGTATATTGGTATATGCTACTACATAAAAGTACACATGAAATAAGCGATATTTTAAAATTGGAAAGTCATGCATTCATATAATAAATAAGACAAATACAAGAAACATCAAATAGGGGAATACAAATATATGTTTTATTTGTTATATGTCTATAAATATGGAACGAAAAGGAAATATAGAGGCAATTGCTCACAAAATAGGTTGAATTTTCTTCTTTTAGCCTCTAAGAAAATCCTTAACAATACGCAAGCTAGGTTCCAGTACCACCTCCTTCCAAGCTTCATCTGCATCATCTCCATCTTTCATAGCAAAACTAGTTGCATCAATCCTATGCAATGTCCATCCTAGTTCGTGGATCATATGATGAATTTTGGCTAATTGCGAATCCACTAATCTGCAAGTATTCTCTTTTATTCTATTAATGGCTGAGTCAAGATAGAGTTTCTTGGTGATTTCATCAGCATTAACCTTCTCAGCAAAAAGATAACTGTCCATTTCAGGAACTCCGATAGCTCGCCAAACTCCGCGGCTATAATCAGCTCCTGGTTCCACCATGCTTCGAACCTCTTCGACTAGACCTGCTTCCACCATATGATCTACGCGTTTCGAAACACTATCGTAGAGCGTTGGTAAAGCAACATCCACCCATATAAAGCAAGATTTGAACTTGTCTTTGAAATTTGATGATGGATTTTCTACTAAAGCTTTAATATAGTTGTTCGATCCGCCGACAATAATGGGTAGGTTTCCATTGGCAATGATTTGACTAATTGTATGATTTACATGATTACAAAAATCTTGAGCAGTGAAATCAGCTTCAGGATCTTCCATGAAACCTAAAAGATGATGTGGAATGCCTTTGCGCTCAGGTTCAGCAACTTTATTTGTAACAATGTCAAGCCCTTTGTAGACTTGAATTTTGTCTGAATTGATAATTTCTGCATTGAAATGAGTGGCTAAGTCAATTGAAAGCTTTGATTTTCCAGTACCTGTTGCTCCCATTATGAATAGAGTCTTGCTATGCTTTGTGTTCCTGAATGTGCCAAAATTACACCATCTGTTAAATAAGAACTATTCACATACTAGGTTTATGGATGGCTTAATTAATGTCTCAAATCAATCACTAATTCTTAATAATTTTAAAGAATATGTGCTGATCACACTTAAACCAGTTCACCTACTGGATTGAATAGAAATACAACAATATATATAAAAGAAAAATTCTAGAGGTGTGTTGTTTGTTTGAAAATATTTTATACTCCATAAAAAATATTTTCATTTATATATTTTGATTTTCTTTTTTCAATTAAGGAAACCAAAATTTATTAAAAGATTGAATTTAAAATATAACTAGGAAAGAACTTAATGACAACAAAATTTTAACCACCGTCAGTAGATTTTTCCTTATAATTAATCATGTGTGACGAAAAGAAATATAACTGAAATAAATAATAATAATAATAATAATAATAATAATAATAATAATAATAATAATAATAATAATAATAATAATAATAATAATAATTATTATTATTATTATTATTATTATTATTATTATTATTATTATTATTATTATTATAAATATTTATCTTTTATTAATTTTTTTAAATAATTATATATTTAATTTTTTAAATTTATAAAAAAACATAATCAAGAAGTAACAAATATAATTTTTCAAATAAATTTCCAATTATGAATAATAAAATTGACATTAAATTTAAAAAATCCTCAACATGTCCGCTCAATGATATTTATATCTATGATTCGATTTTATTTTATTTTCCTATCTATACTCAATTTGTGATATATGAATCCTTTAACAATTCTCACATAATGATTTTTAAGTTCAAAATTAAATATGATAATAAATTTTAATATCTACTTAAAAAAAATTTCATAACAAACAATATATGTTACCATCGTATGATTATATAACTCCAATTATATTACCGTGTATTTTATGAAAGAAAAAATATTGAAAATATAAATATGGTCAGACTCAAACTATTTCAACATGATAGTTAAGATTCGTAATTCGTACAATTAGGCCCATATTTATCACATAATATCTATTGAATTTATACCGATATAAATAGGAGATTTAATACATGTAAATATTAAGTTTTAAATGTTTTGAATTTGCTTAGGCAAATCTTTGAAGTTTTGCTTATTACTTTTATGTGCGAAACTCAAATTAATTTCGAAATAATTGGCTCTAGTTTTCTTTTGAACAATTTAATGTGTTTATGGGTTTTTTTTTTTTTTTTTTGGGAAACATCAGACTCTATATATAGTTTGATTGATATTTCAATAGATAGGGTAAAACAAATATTATTTTGTTAATTATAGTTTTCAATTTATGACAACATATAAGTTTGAAGGATTTTGAATAAGAAATTTTTTTAGGACGAATTTCATTTCCCTCTTTAAAAAATAAAAAAATAAATTGAAGATATGGGAATAGTAGGAAGCATAAGGTTAAGTAAGGAAAATGAAAAGAATAAGGTGATCCAATCTCTGACCAACCTAATTTAAAATCCCATATCTTTATTGACATCATTTCAATCTAAAAACACATACTCTGTTCAAAAATATGAACTAAACACTCACTATTTATTAATTCCTATTCACATCTATAACATTATTTCATTTTTTTCTTTTTCAACGTTACACATCTACAAAATTAATATATTATTTTGTAAATATTATGTAAATAATTAATCATTTATAAAAAATAGCCTTAGTTTTAATTTAAATGTTTTATTATAAACTGTAATTAAAATTAGTTAACTAATTATTCAAACAACTATTTATTAATTTTAAAACTATTTAACTAACTTCCAAAAAAGAAATAAAAACAAATTTAAAACATAAAGCAAAAGAAAACTCCTCCAACATATCATCGAAATTCAGCACCCGTGACTACATATCTGGAAACCAATAAATTTTTTTTAAAAAAAAAACATATACGTTTCACCATCATTTTATGAACGTATATAAATATATTGTCTCTTATGAACGAATATAAATATATTGTCTTTTAGTGTATTATATTTCTTTTGAGCTATAAAAAAAAAGTTAATCCTAAATTTATGTCCAAATTATATATGGATGGATGACAAAATTATATATAGAGAAATTTTTTTTTAGGCACAAAACTATATCCTATTACGTTGTGATTTTGGTAATTTAAATAAAAGAAAATATAAATAAATTTATGATAATAAAGCAATACTGTACATCCAATTGTCTGGTCATTTTGATCTAAAATAAGAAATTGAGAGACAAGAAATCCACAATTTGGAGTACACAATTATAGCATTAGTTCACACATTTTAATGATATCTAATTAAATAATTCTGCAGATACGGTTAAACTCAATGTATAAACTTTCCATATACCGCACAAAATAAATCTATAGGAAAGAAAAGAAAATGCAATATTACAATCTCCAAAATTAAAATTCGAAATAGAAAAGTAATTATATATATTATAAATAATATTAATATTGGAGTCCAACAGTAGTTTACACTTAGAAGAGCGTGAATGGGCGTTTTAAGACATCAACACCGTCACTATACAGACAATGCTCCTCCTTTCTCATCACTTCGCAAAATACTGTAATAGCCCTTCTTTCTTTGTTCGCTTTCGAGTTTTTCGGTTTTCTTTTATTTTAATATTTTTATTTTCGGAAGCTTTTCGGTTTCCATTCTCATTTTCTTTTGATTCTTATAGTACCCTTTCATCCCTTCTACCCTCCTCCGTCCTCCCTCCCCCCTCTCTCTATTTCTCTCTCTCTCTGCCTTTTGCCATAAAAAGAGGCGCTCATTTCCTTCATAAACCTCTGCTGGCAGCAGTCTTTTCAGCCCCCAACTTTGAAAGACTGAGCGAGCGAGAGAGAGAGAGAGAGAAAAGAGAGAGAGTGGGAGAGAGTTTCTTTCAATTCATATTGGTTTTTTTGTTCTTTTGTAGTTTGATTAAAGATCATTATTTGTTCTTCATTTGTTTGAAGCCAAAAAATCTCTTCTTTTATTAATGGAAAAAAGTTGAAAAGCCATTTAAATCCAAGTCCAACTGGTTGAATCACCATTTTTCTGTTTAATGAACTTCATTTTTTAATTTCGAACTGCAATTAATAAAAAAAGAAAAGAGAGTCTCTTCTTCTTCTTCTTCTTCTTCTTTGTAAGAGAGGTTTAAGTTCTACATCAATGGCACCGAGTTTTGACTGTGGGGTTTCAAGCCTTCTGTGTGCAGAGGATAATAATAGCATTTTGAATGATAATGATTGTTTTGGGGATGTTGTAGAGGAGTTTGAGATTACATGGAATGATAAGAATCATCGAATCCACCATCAAGATAGGGCCTTTGATGGTGGGTTGATAATGCAGAGTGAGGAGTGTTTGGCTTTGATGGTAGAGAAAGAATGCCACCATTTGCCTAAGGCTGATTACTTTAAGAGACTCAAAACTGGAGAAGTGGATTGTGCTGAGAGAAAAGAGGTCATTGACTGGATAGGAAAGGTGGGTTTTTTTATTTGGTTTTATCAAATGCTTCTGAATCATTTCCAAATTTACCCTGTTTTTTTCATTTCACTGCACTAATTTTCTTGTTTGATTAATGGGGTTATATCATTAGTTCTGTGCAGGCACAAGGCTGTTTATTTTTATGTTGGGATATCGATTTCCGATTGTTATGTAGAGATCTAGTTCTGATTGGTGGAAATGGATTTGGGTTTTTTATTTTCTGTTTTTTAATGGATTTGTGTTTGTTTGTAATGTTAATGAAATAGGGGAGCAGTGGTTTATTTTGTTCTGGGTTGGAGAATTTCTTTTTCCTCTTCACGTTTGGTGGGTTCGCCTCCTTTTTCTTGCTTTTTCTTGAGGGCCAATGCTGATTTGTTAGTAGCAGTTGTATGTGTTCTTGCCTTTTTCTCTTGTATGTGAAGTAGTTTTTAAGCATATTGTTTTTTAATCTTTGCTTTTTATTCTCTTTCCTTTTATTAGTCTCATGTGCACATTTTGTCTTACTTTGATTAATAAATCTCATGCCAACATCATTAATAATAAGAGCTGGTTCTTTTTCTTATCGGTTCTGTTGTATTCAATTGTTTGTGCAATTGCTTTATGGAGCTCAATTGATTATCAATAATAATGATGGAAATGGTGTTTTTTGGGTTTAGCAGGTTCATTCCCATTTTGGTTTTGGGCCGCTTTGTGAATATTTATCAATAAGCTACTTGGATAGGTTTCTCTCTGCATATGAATTGCCTGTAAGTTGCTTATTAAACCCTTTTATTTCTTTCATTGCTTTTCTTGCTATCTCTCCGTATTATCACTCTATTTTTTACACATTACTTGTAAAATTTGCATTGCAGAAAGGCAGAGCTTGGATGATGCAATTACTAGCCGTGGCTTGTGTATCTCTTGCAGCCAAAATGGAAGAGTCTGAAGTTCCAATTTCTCTAGATTTACAAGTGAGGATCATATTATATTTTCTTTTAGGCATTGTTTCTAAAGTTATTGTCATTATCTGATTATAATGAACTTAATTCTTAATAATAGGTTGGTGAATCAAAATATGTATTTGAAGCAAGAACAATTCAAAGGATGGAGCTTCTTGTTCTAAGCACTTTGAAGTGGAGAATGCATGCAATTACACCTTTCTCTTTCGCAGATCATTTCCTTTACAAGATCAATAATGACGAAACCCCATCTACATCTCTAATTTTGAAATCAATCCAGCTCATATTAAGCACAATTAAAGGTCCTTCTTCCTTTTCTCTTATAAAAAAATAAAAACATATAATGATTCAGTTGTACTAGGCTAGTCTAATAACTTCCTTCTGCAGTTTTTAACAGTCGTGATTGAGATATTAGAGTGAAATACTGAAATTTTTGGTTGGTGGGGAAATTGAATGCAGGAATTGACTTCTTGGAATTTAGGCCTTCTGAAATAGCAGCAGCAGTGGCCATAGCTGTTGTAGGTGAAATCAGAACTGTAGTCTCTGAAGAAGCAATTTCTCTTCTCTCACAACTTGTACAACAGGTAAATTAATATCTTATGGTCCAAAAACAAAAACCCAATTGAGCTATAATAAATAAATTGGATCATTCTAATTTTAAAAAAATTCTTGGAAATTGCAGGAAAGAGTGATGAAATGTATTGAAAAAGTTTATGAAATGTCATTGATGGGTAAGGAAGCAAGTGGTAGAAACCTTCCATCAGTGCCACAAAGTCCAATAGGGGTATTGGAAGCAGCAGCATGCTTGAGCTATAGAAGTGATGACACAACTGCTGCTGGGTCATGTGCCAATTGTTCACAAAATTCTCCTGATGCCAAAAGAAGAAAACTCAATACACATTGCCAACAGTAGTTTTTATTTTATATTCCAGAAGTTGGAAATTTTTACAAAGGACCCCTTTTTGAATTTTGTTGTTTCATTGAAAATGGAGCTCTGTTGTTCTGTCCGTGAAGTGTCTGCCAAAGAAAATTGGAATTAGGGAAAGGAAAAATGAAGGCAGAAAGGGGCAGGGATGGATGGGAGAAGAGATATGCATATGGGAAAATGCAGAAATCAAATCAAGTACTATAAAGAATTCAATAAGTTGGATCATGGTTGAAGGATGGAGGCAAGAACCAAGTGGAAGTGGAATATATATATATATGAGGAAAAAATATTCATGCTCTGAGCATGAAAAATAATAGTGAGAGCTGTTAAATATTTGATCTCTTAACAGCTACTACAGACAAGTAGAGAAAAGGAAAATATTGGTTTAAAAAAAAAAGTTTTGGTTTTTATTTTTTAATTTTTGGATTTGTGAGGCACAGTTTGTTCTTAGTATTTGGATTTTTTCCTTTGATCAAAGAAAAATGTCAGGAAAAAAATAGAAGAGAAAAAAAAAGAGTAGTTTTAAATTAATATTTTTTTTAAAAAATATTTTCAGTACGTTGGGACCTTTTCTTTTTTTTTTTTTTCTATAAGAATAAAAGGGTATAAAAACAAAAACTTGAGAAAAAATTAAAAAAAAAATGAGTTGATCTGAATTGTATTTGTTTTATTGCTGTTTCTGAACAGACTTAGCAGTCAGCAATTCAGCTTTGACCATCTGCCTGGATTGAACAGTGGGTTCTGTGCCTTTGTGTTAAAAGTATTAGTCAATATGTTTATATCTTATTACCAGACAGCTGGAAGGATTAAATTAAAGTAGAGTAAAATATTACATCCAATTCCTGTCTAAGGCCGATACAAATCTCGGATTACATTGCAATTTAATACTAATACATCAACTTTACCTAGATTAATCTTTTCTATCTCTCTCTATATGTATAGTTCTTGGTTATTTAATTTTGGTTCCTTGGAACACCATTATTATATAAGTTTCATCTTCTACCAAGTGAGTACATCTAACAAGGGAGGTTTTTTTTTTTTTTTAACTGTCATTTCACCTGAAATATGAAGTATTAGTCTAACTCTCGTTAGTCTTGTATTATCGATTTGCTCCTCATGCTTGACATATATGAGATTTACTTATACTATGTCTAGAGACGCGTAGGGTATGGAGAATCAACATCCTTGATGAAATTTGCCCCGTTGCTTGTTATACTGACGAGGTCTGGTTAGATTCTGATTTCTCGTGTTGAGAGATTTAATATTGCTGGAATCATAAGTTGGATTTTGTGGGTGGAAAGTTCTTTTTAGTCATTGGTTTAAGTTTGAAGATAATTATTCATGCAAAGCATGTGATATTAGAAACTCATATCGATTAAAAATATAATATCATCTTGACTATAAGAATATAAGCTAATCCACCTAATCGGTTAATACTAGCTTTTTAACATTAGTAAGCACAAGCCTAATTAAGTCTACTCCAATCGATTTTTGTAGATCATGACTTCTAATCTCTGCCTACTCCAAAATACTATTAAAATAGATTGGTAAGCACAAGTCAATTAAATCTACAAAAAATACTATTGAAAATAGAGAGACTAAATTGTTTGATAGGCTAAAATTCAGGACTAAATTATAATTATTCCACAATAATTTTAACATGAAAAATAAATAATGTAATACAATTCATGAAGTAGGCTAAAAACGAAGGTCATCTCTAATGAAAGAGAGACTTCAATAATGCTATTAAACCTATAGCAGACTTCAAGTTCAGAATTATTTGATGCTAAACTGGCCCCCATATCATTTTTTACATAATTGCTCATTTGAAACTTAGCTACAGATGCCATTATTTATTGTATCCATTCTATAATTGATTCTACTGCTCTTTAAAAATATCCAAAGTTTGGTGTATATTTAATTTCAAGTAAAATAATAATTGACTTAGTGCGTAATTTTCTTTGTTTTATTTTTGCCATAATTTCTTTTTTATTTGTCTAATACTGTAATCAATTCATGCATTGAGTTGAGATGAAATTATTACATTTATTTATGTCATATTTTGGGAGGGGCTAACATCCCTCACAATTCTCGTACTTTTTATTAAAAAAAAATGTTATTTATTTTCACAAAAATTAAGTAGAAATGTGAATATATATGAGTCATGCCTCTCTCCAGAATGTCAGTAGACCAAGTCCATATAAGAATGAATTTATGGAGGGGAAGACCTTAATCCGGGTTCGGCACTTGCAGGTAGTTGGAAGTGGCTACAGGAAATCTGGAATTAATCTCTCGTTAAGCATGATAATAACGTAAATAAATGCTAATAAAAAGTTGTATCATTACGAAATGAGAAATTGGGCCGCACGTGGGCCACATCATATAATAATAAAAGGGCCTTCGTGGATTATTCCTGACATTTTACAATTTCTTAAGGAAACAGAAAATCTATTTCACCAATCACATGCTACTCACAGTATCCTGCAAAAGCTAAATTAAATTTTAAAAAATACAAAAAAAAAGATAAAATTTAAACCAATTATTTAGTACTAATATTAAAGGAAATAAGTTATTGTTTGGTAGTGAGTTTTCATAGTTCTGACTTCTGAGCAAATGGTTTGTTCTTGACTAGCAGCTCAGAATGGCCAGTTTTATTTATTTTTTCCCCTTAACATCATTTCTAATCAAATCAAATTAATGAAACAAGAAGTAAAAAATGTACGAAGACAAGACTCTTGGAACTGTAAATTACCCATAATCAAATTATATTTCCATTCATCAACAGTGATTAACTTCAAACTGGCTTAATACAATTTCTCGTGGAAGAAATTATTTACTTGTTGAAAGAAATAAAGTGACATATCGTACCAATTTCAATAATTTAAGCTTTGATTTTCAGAGAGAGCATATGATTATTATTTTCGACCAGAGAAGGCAACGATTCCACTTCCAATACTATTTAAAAGCAATATAACAGAAGACAGGGAAGCTGGGGCATGCAGGGCAGTAGTGAGTTGTAAGAATTGAGGTTGGGCCTGCGGAAGCCCATCTACCCATTATTCATTTTAAAAGCAGCTACATCATGTCCAGTTTATCAATGGAGTCCAGTTTTGTATATTACCCTAAGAGATATGGAGCTGGGCTTCGTGAGCTCCGCTATCACTTGGTGCAATGGTAGAGGGAGAGATCAGGGAAAAGTTTCATTTTCACATAAATTGGGCTTTAACAGCTGATGTCACGTAAATAGGGTTTTCAAGATTTCGGATTCCAATTTTAGGCCGAAATCAAAATCATCCAGGCAAGTTTTCAAAAAGAAAAAAAAAAAGGCCCAATGATTAATTAAAAAGTTTTTTGGCCATTGAAAAATAAAAGGAAAATGTAGCAGATCAACGGATACGCCGGAGAAGATGACCGGCAACCCTCAACGCTGCCTCCGACTTGGGCCAACCGACGAAAGGAGGTACCGGTCGACAACCCAAGCGACGACGAGTCTTCAGGTACTCTCATCGTCGACGTTGGATGGCCGGAGACCCTTCAAATTGAAGATCGAAAAAACTGGAAAACCTAGTTTTTCGCCGGAAAAAATTAATCCAATTAGTTTCTGCTCTGTTTCCAAGTTGATTACATCGTGTTTTTGTTTATTATTGGCTTGGAAACTCGAGATGAAATCGACTGGAAAATGACGAAAACTCGATCTGGAAGCCAACGAAAAAACCACTGGAATTCGAACCAGGCAAGATTTTGAACGAATTCCGGTTAAAATACTCTTCTAGCTTTTCCGACTAGTTTTGCTTATTGATTGAAATCGAAAACAGAGAACGACCGGCAACGGTAACCTAAGAACAACGAACGACGAGAATAAACACTGACCGGAAAACTTCTGAAACCATTCAGAAACTTGATGCCAACCGGCAAGATCTTCTGCAAATGCGAATATTTCAATTTCCATGGAGTTTAGGGTTTTTATTGAATCAATGCGAATTGTTTGTCTGCTCATATATATATATATATGGAATTTGGCTTTTTATTGAATCAGCTCGGTAATGTGAGACAAATATCTACTAATATAACATGGCAAGTGGAAATCCCGTAATAAAATATTTTCTTTAGTCCTTCAATTCATATACCTCTTTTAATTTTGACTTAAATTTAAATTGGAAATAAATTGATTAATCTCTGAATGGGAGAGAGTGATATCCGACACAAAATTAGATATCGGGATGAAAATAGAAATAGGCCAACAATTCATAGTGATTTGATGGCCTTCATTTATAAGGTTAGTTTTGTTAATCAAGAAGTCCACTCATCCTGCTCCTCTCGCCGCCACGGTGCGCTTCAGCAATTAAAATGAAAATTGTTCAAATTTTAGCAACCAAAATGATAAAACTAGAGTTCAACAGGTCAAATTGAAAAGGTTGCAAACTTAAAAACAAAAATTGAAATTATCCAACCAATAAAAATGTTATAGTTTCACAGTCACAAAATTGGTGTGGTAAATGCTGCTGTGACCTAGAAAATCCAATTCATATTATTTTGTACTAACCTAAATGTTGCCTAAAAAGAGAAAACATTTACTTATTATCAATCTCACTAATTCATAAACTAAATTTCGTACAGATTTCTACACTATTTTTGTTTAGTTTCTATTTTTTTTTTTAATATGAAAAAATACAGCTCATTTGTAATTTTGTATTATTGTAAACTACTATTTCCAAAAAAAAAAAAACAAACAAACTACTCTTAGCTAAAAATGAAACATAATGATAGATAGAAAAAATATTCAATTTGACCCTAAACTTATATGCAATGTTCAATTTGCATGACTTATAATTTGGTTAAAAATTTACGCATTGAACTTTGATTAAAACGTAAAGATCAATATTATATATAATTCCTAGGATTGTAAATTAAACAGATGATAACAATTTAAAACTTTTCAATCCAATAACGAAATATTTATTTTGAATTTATTTTAGTTAGCTTACATGACTTTCAGCAGCTTATAAATAAATTTGGTAGTAGATATATCAAATAAACACTAATTAACTAAAATGGATTTGGTTCAAAACAAAAAAACTAAAATGGATGAAATTGAAAAGAAAAAAAAGACTAAGTTTAGATGGAAAACTTTGATAAAATTTTTTTAAAAAAGAGACAATGTAAATATTAACATCACGTGTATAAGTTCAGAGGTCAAATTGAACCTTTAAGTTGTAAAATTAAATAAAAATTATTTTAAAAAACTACTTACTCAAAATTAAAGGATGAGAAAATGAAAAAAAAATATAAAAAATTAAATATTTTGAAACAACTCTTATGAAATATAATATTTGCTTTAAATTCATTAATTTTAGTGTTCATTATGTAACCTGATTGATCTATAAAATTAATTAATTAGTCACTGAAGTTGATCTATCAAATCAATTTTGTAACCTTAATCATACGGAAATATTTTTTGTATCTAATAGTCTATGAATTGTAAATAATTTCATTTATGCCAAATCAGAAAACAGAAAAGTTATGGGTAGAAACAATAAATATGACAAAAGCAAAGTACCAAAAATGTAGAAACACTACTAGTAACAAAAAGGTCAGAAAGCACATTTATGGCGGCTACGCGTCCACCATAACCGCTGTCGTAGTTGACCCGCAGAGCCCAATCTCACGGTCACCTTGGAACCTAAACGTGTCATCCAATAAATGGACATACCCTTAAATAGTCACGGGATAACCGTACACCCTACTGTCATCTAAGCCCACATGCATGGTAGAACATTTAACTATTCTTTGACCAAAGAACCAAACACACTCTCTCTCATGTGGAAACACGAGCCCAAGCGTGCGCAAATGCATGCGCTATATAAGATCCCGACGGTGATGCGATCTACTACCCAACACCGTTTTACATTATTTTGTTCCCTTTCAATTCCAATGCCCTTCCAGATTTTGCCACGTGTAAATCTCAATCGGTCTTTCTTCTAAGTCAGCTAATCTGGCGGTAAGGAGATGATGCGCATGATGTCTGTGAGAGATTATGTAAATGTGATTTCGATTAAAATAGCAACATCAAAGATAAGACGGCGCGATTTTAGTTAAGGAAAAAGGTCTCTAAGGAGTTTTTTTATCGTTTGTTACTGTAATGAAGATTTGGTGGTCGGGGTAGGAAGATTTTTTTTTCTTATTTTATTAATTAATAATATAATAGTTATTAATTATTAATTATGAAAGAACAGCGTTCCGTTTTTTTCATTGTTTGATTAATGTAAGTTAATTAGTCTACATTAAATTTTAAAATGCTAGTACATTTTTTTAACTTGTTAAAATTCATTCTACTAATTAATCACCACCTAAACTGTTATTTGGATTTAATTTATTAAAACGTGTATTAGTATTCAATGTATGAAATTATATCATTCAATATTCTAAAATCATATAAATTTATTTTGTTGCTTAAATAATTTGATTTATCACACAATAATTTTTAATCTAATGATAAGATAAATATATACATTTTGAATTCAATTTTCCTCAC
This sequence comes from Croton setiger, assembly GCA_948099555.1. Classification (NCBI taxonomy): domain Eukaryota; kingdom Viridiplantae; phylum Streptophyta; class Magnoliopsida; order Malpighiales; family Euphorbiaceae; genus Croton; species Croton setiger. The sequence continues at coordinate 18,404 of CANUEY010265673.1, forward strand.
GACTCGAAATAAGGAATTACATTTTTTCATCTTCTTACTATCACATTTTTTGACCATAGACCTCTCATTTTACTAGTGGTATATTTAATTAAGCTATTGTACTACTTAAAACTGTCCAAACACACCGTTTTCACCTCTCTCATCTACTCAATCCATTGCCCCTTCTACTATAGGAACACATGGCTGCTTTGCATGGATTCTTAAGGTCTAGTAAAATTGAAAGTATCTACAAAGTTTAAAGATAAGCATGTTATCCGAGCAAATGTGGAGAATACATAAACAAATAGAGGATACATTGTGATTCACATATTATATGGCCATGGACAAAAATATTTTGTGGATAGATTGATTTTTAATGATACTAAACTGTTATTGATGACATTCAAGTAAATAATAAAATTTTGACATGTGCATACTTTATTTTTAAATAAACTTTAAATAAATAAATATTTCATTATTTATTTTAACATTTAATGTAATGTCATTTTTATATTGTAAACTACAAAAATATTTCTCAATAAATAACATTTAAAAATGTAGGATAGTATAACCTTATATTTATGTTATCATTTTTTACATTATGAATTTTGATAACGTATAGTTTTAGCTTCTCCCAAAATGATATAGAAGAAGCCTTTAGAACCGATGCAGGTGGTGACGCCACAAAGGTCAACTTGTAAGCATTAAAAACAACAAATTTATGTGCTAATTTTATAGGCTTTCTTGGTAATTGATGATTAAATGTAGAAATCCGATATTTTTGTGTACTAATATCAAAGAAATAATAAAACAATAATACTAGATATATAGACATTAATTTTATCACTTTTTTTACATGACAATCAAATAAGAGCAATCAATTTTCACATTGAATATGGTCTTTTTTCTTTTCCGCAAAAATATTTTTTTATCCATAAATTGTTCTCATATTATTTTTACTCGAATATGATTAAAAAGGTATTTTTTCATAAAATGTTAAATGTTTAAAAATTATAAAAATATTTAAATAAATTATAAATAAAATTAAGAATATTAATGCAGTATTTTTTTTTTTTGGGCTAAATTTACAAAAGACCGAAAATGAACCTTTTACATTTAGAATGGAACTTTAACATATAAAGTAATTTTTTCCCCCCAAAGCTGAAATGATATAAGCCACCAGTTCCTTTTAATAAACTTGTTAGTTGATTGGTCTAATGCATACCTTAACCGCAGTTTATATATAACCCGAGTCCAATTTACCCACCAGCATAAGTGTGTTTTCAATTTGAATGACAATTGACACAGCACTAACCAATTAAAGGGGAAAGGCACAAACTCATTATTTTTACGTGGGATTTGGGCTAATTTTAATTAATTAACATCCAAGTTACTTTAATTAGTCAATGTTATAATTACATCACTATTTAATTTGCGGTGGATAATATTTACTTATCAATGCAGAGGATTGAACACACAAACGGAGGGAATTTCATAATTCTTAGATTCAAACTAACTTGCTACATGTATTATTTGCTACATGAAACTCTAAGTTTTAGGAGAAGTGTTAAATATTACTAAAAAGCAAATGTATTATCTCAAAATAAAGAAACAATGAACAAATTTCAATGAAAAGAAAGCTTATAATTAGTTCATAATTAGCAACTAAATTAAAAGGTTTGCGTCCGCTAAACAATTTTTCAAGGTTCAAAATAATATTATTGATTTGGTCTGCTAGTTCTAAAAATCGCAAACCTATCCCGTCTACATCATTGATTCACCCCTTAAACCGTAAATGTCAAATTTTAAAATTTGGTTTAGGGGAATAGTAATTTGATCAAACCATTTAAACATATGTTAAATTTTGTAATGGTTTAGTATTATACGCTCAACCTTTCATGCAGACTAGGACCAGAAGCCACCAAATGTTGCTTAGCCAACCACCAGCTGAAGCTATTGGTGGTGTTAGGCTGTGCGGAGGCTTCACTTCACACCTGCTTCTGGCGGTGGATTTTCTACAGACATTGGTTCATGGTTGCGGCTGGTTCTTTTTGAATCGATATGAAAAACAATAACCATGTATACTTTTTTTTTTTTTTTGGCTAGACAAGTCGAAAAGTGTAATTCTAATTGAAACATTTATTAATGGTGCGTGAAAAGACTAAAGAAAGATGAATAATGTGTTGAAATGGAAGAGTAATATGGAAGTAGTTTTAATTTATTACTAATATCTTTAGTAAATGCCCTTATAATTAGTTAGCAATGGTTGCACGCACGGGCAACTCATCAAATTTCAACGGTAATAAGTATCCGAAAATGATGTGCTTTTTACATTATTGTGTTCTCCAAAGATTATTTTATTAATAATATTATTACTACAAGTTCACACGAGCCACAATTATACTTTGCTCGAGTAACTTTATTCATGGAGACCAATGACCATGTTTTCCACATTTATTTTTAGATATTGTGATTATATACATAAGTAAGGCTAGAGTTATTCGTTCAATTGTTTCACTTAAAAATATAGAGTTATAAACAACTATCTAGTTTATATATAGAAACAAATTTTAATAATTTTTTGTTGAATTAAAAATAAAGAAAAGTGTGTGTGCATTAGTAGGGACAGTGGAGCAGAAAGGCAGCAAAGTGTATTTAATATTAATACAGATTTGGATTGCATGCTTGAGAATTGGTGATCCATTTGGTGGCTTATATGTCAAAATTGTTGGAGTGCTTATAGTTTTATACACTAGCCAAGAGAATAGTGGAATATTGCTAAATGGTTGTATTGTAAGGTTGAAATGCTTCCTTTCTTTTTTCAATTCTCTTCCCACTATCATGCGTTGACATTCATTAACCAATTTCCTATTAATTCTCATTTATCCATAATTTTATATGTACTTTAACACAACATCACATCTACAAGACTGACTGTGATGCGAAGTTCCAAGGGACTATAAAAACGTGCATCAACCCATTCCCAATCATCTTTTGTTATGTCCTATGCAACCAAACTTAGGTTAATCGATTATATGTTTGTCTTGGAATTTAAAATTAAAATTCTGATTATTTAAAATTTTAAAAATTCATAAGGTTTCAAAGATTAATTTAAGAAAAAATTATTAAAATATCTTCTAAGTTTTTGAAAATGATCTATTTTGCCATCACTTATGCATTAATGTGTACTTTTATCTTTCTATTAAATTTTCCGTTAATATATTTTAATAATACCTAAGGTACTCTTACATTTTCTTCTTCCTCGTCTTCTTTTTCTCTTCCTCTACCGACAATGGAGAGGAGAGTCACCGTCGACTCATCCAACAATGGCCGACCAATCTAAAGCCATCATCGAACTCATCTCAGTTTGGTGTTTCCGTTGCTATATTCTCTTAGCCCGATCTATGGCCAATGGGAGAAATTGGTGGCCAACATTGACTCTTTGCGTTTGCCAAGGGCGCCACCACAATGGCCAGACATTGTGCACTTCTTCTTTGAAGGTCACAGTCATCACGACCAGAATACCTTGGATCCAACCATTTTGAGTTTTGTCGCTCTTGGCTGGTTGAGGATCGTGCTTGAATCCTCGCTTTGACTTCTTATTTTTGTTCTTTCTTTTCTAATGGAGAAAGATATTTCGTGTGATGAAAGATTTGGAGATAGAACAATGGTCGCACTACACATGCTCATGACTATTGTCGAAAACCAAAGAAGAGGGTAAAGGTGTGCAAATCGGTTAACTAAATCGAAACCGAACCGAATTGGTCGGTTTTCGGTTAAACGAATTTAGTAAAATAGAAATCGAAACCGATTTTTTTTCGGTTAACTGAAAACTTGAAGCCGATATTTTTGGTAAACCAAAAAACCAAATAGTTAACCGAAAATATTGAAACTTGTTTTTCAATTAGTTTTAAACTTGTTTTTCAATCAGTTTAAAACGACGTCGTTTTAAAACTTAGAATTTCGGTTTTTCAGTTAACTGAAATAACCGAAAATTTCAAAAATACTAACCAAAAACCGAACCAATTTTTTTAGTTAACCGAGATGAAAAATAAAAACCTTTCAAAAATTCGGTTCACCGAACCAAAATTTTTTCGATTTTTCGGTTCGGTTTCGGTTCAAACCATTTTCTGCTAAAAAAAATTAGGAGAATTTTGCTGGAATCTTGATTTTGGGACAAAATTTTCAACTACGTCTTGCTTGGTAGCTCAAAAGTTCAAAAAAAATAAAGGTAATTTTAGAGTTTCGGAAACTATTTTTATGTGCAAAAATTGACTGAAAGAAAATAAATTGGGTCAATTTCCAAATCAGGTTGCAGCAGAAGCTTTAATGGGTATGGAAAATGTCATATGTGTGTTGAATATTGTAGGGATTAGATGAGAAATGATAGTAACTGTAACTAATAATGATGATGTTATAAGATGTGTTCTTCAGTTCTTCCTTCTGTGTTTTAATTGACGCAAGGAAGAAAAAAGAAGTCAGGTTTTTCCCTTATGTTTTAATATTGAAATATTAAATAGAAATTAAAAGTTTATGTGAGATACTATGTACATTTTTTCAAAGCAGAGGAGAATAGGAGACAGAAAAGGAATTGGATTTCAAAGAAATTGTCTGCTTCGATTGATTTTAGTGTTAGGTATGTTGTGATTCTAGAAGGTGAAGTGATGGTTGCGGCTCGTCTCCACCGAAGCTCGACTGGAGTTTATAACAGAAAGACAAAATGATATATTAATCCAAAAAGTCAGAGACAAATTAGCTGATTTTTAAAAATCTAAGGACAAAAGAGTATAATATGTCAAACTACATGGACATTTTAATAATTTTCTTTTAATTTAAAGCTAATTAAGTACAATATTTTAAGTGACTCATTACAAATTTTCTTTGAATGATTTTTGCATAAGTATATTAGTGTGAATGGAGATTTATGGAGACTCGTGAGACTGAATATCAAGTAGTTAATTAAAAAAAGATTAAAGCTAGTTTGAATTATCATTTTAGAAGTGTTTAGCAAAATTAGTTAGGCTGATGAATAATTATATCGGTTAAGGAAGAGTTAGACAAACATGAAAATGAAGAACAATTCTTTTATATTGTATAATACGAAAATATCTGATTAATTAAGAACCAATAAAAACAAAGAATAAAGAAATTATACATTCCCTTTTCTTGACACATCACCCTATTTATAAATGTATGAAGTATGGATGCATGTGTAGATTTGCACGTGTTTGATGATGGGGTTTCAAACCTAAAACCATGTCCTACTATATATATACACAACAATTAGTATTATCTCGAGCCAATAAATCATAAATTTATTTCCAAACATCGCTCCCATAAAATAAGATGAAAAGAGAGTTGACACTTTTGTTTTATGGGTTAAAAGACAACTATAGTATATAAATATAAATAAGAAAGTGTGTGGGATAAAAAGTCTAAGAAAGTGGGTGGTGCATAGTATATAAAATTGAGAAGGCTTATGGGTATATTTATAGAAGTCGAATAAAATCCAATTAGTGCAGTGGTGGAGAGAGAGTAGTATTTTGTAATAGCTTTCCAGGCGTGGTTGTTTTTGTTGGAGAATCCACAACCAAATGGCTCCCATTTTTGGTATCTCTTACCCCACGCCTCTTTCTTCCCCACCAAAACTCTTTTTTCTTAATTATTTTTATAACTAATTACTTTACAATAAATTACAAGTGCCCTACATCCATACATAAAAACTATTACTAAACAATCAAGTCTTTTAATATTCTACTGTTCAAATCCGATTCATTTTCACTCGCTATGTCCATCAGATTTCTGTTACGACATAAAAAATGTTATTCTTGCTGCAATTTAAAAAAAAAAAAAAATACATTTGTAAACTTTTAACATCAGTGAGTCTAATTAAGTTTGTCCCGATCTATTTTCGTACTTCTAACCTATGTTTATTCCTCAAATCTTTAAACAATTTATAAATTTGTTAAAAAGCTTCCAATAAGTATCCCTTACTTCATAGACTGTCCAAACACTTTTGTTGATAAACGAATTTTACTTATTTGATTGACTAATTTTTAATTTTAATTAGTAATTAATTCTTCCTTTGTTGCTTAAAACACGGGATGATCTTTGATTGTATTGCGCATAATACTAATTTGCTTTCTCTCGCTTTTGTTAGTGTCACATTTATAATTATAAGTAGTCTTTCTTTTTTGGGTGCTTTTATGCTTTAACCAAAGAAAGAACAGTTTCATTATTGTTTAGTAATTTTTCTTTTTATCCTATTAATAATTATACCCATCTTATTCAAATCAAATTATAGTAAGATTTTTTTTTTCTTGATTTATTAATCCAGATAAGAATTACTACTAATATTAGATAAAAGGTGAATTTTCCAAAATGTATGGTGAAAGCTGACTGACTTATAAAACTTTCCAACATACATATTATACTTATTTTCAGAATCCAATAAAGTATAATTCAAAATCAGTATTTTCATAAATTAAACTTAATTGATAAAATAAAAAAGTTAGAATTAGTTTTATGGTATTTTATTTATTTATGAAGAATGCATGTATGGTTCCATCAAAGTTTAGAAAATGGAGGGTCCACTAAGATTAAAATGCAATGAATAATATGAATTTTATATGCGTTACAGGAATCATACATTTCATCTTCTAATAATCTTTGGTGGATAAGATATATAATAAGCTTTCTCTCTATATATATTAAGTAATATAAAAAATAAACCTATTTACCACTCACTTTTAGTTAATTAGTGGTCAATCCACAACCAACATTCTTATGTCATTTCTCAAGGCTTTATTGTAAATTAATTTATATATATATTTTTTATTAAAAAGTAGTAGCAAAAGCTAACATGCATCATGATTCAAATAACACCCATATTTCCATTTTCAATTAAATATTAATATATACAATCATAATATTTTTTTTTCCAAAGAAATAAAATAAAACAAGTTCAAATTCAGTTTTTTTTAAAAAAAAAATAAATGTTTCTTTTTTTTTTCTTCTCATGTTTAAGTATTACTTTATAAGATTTGGCTTATGATAATTAAAAATGACACGTCCCAAAATTACATAAATAAAAATGAATCAATTAAAGTATTAAAAAATTTTATACCACACTTCTTTTATAACTTTTTTTAAAAGAAAGACTATAGTAGAATTTCAGTATGAAAATGATCATTGTATCCAAAAATAAATATGAAAATTTGCAATAATTATAGTTAATTAAAATAAAACTTCAATGCATTGATAAAAAATATTTTTGGCCCTCTAATAATGAACGAAATGAATCAGAAATTGTCCCAATAAAAAAAAATCAACAAAAATAATGAAACTGAATTAAAATAAATAAAGCGTATGAAGGAATCCATTGCTTTACATGTCACTTTAATTTGGTATATTGGAGAGTGTTTTAGTGCTACCAAAAGTGTAGACCCAATGGGATTGGAGAGTAGTAGAGGGAGAGAGAGAGAGAGGGGGGGTTGATTAAAGCATGGTTATATTGTTCCCTCCACTCCAAACAAGAGGGCATGAAAGTAAGTTTATTATTTTTAATATATTGTTTATTCTTTAATTACATTTATAATTAAGGCATTGGATCTTCTTACCTGTTCATAAGATCTTCTTCAGGTGATTAAATCATGGGCTTCCCTTTTTAATTACTATTATTTTCTAGCTTGTGCTTGTACCATACCCTGTCTTCCCAATGGCACTGCAGTCTTTTCCCCCCTCCTTTTTCAGTTTTACAAATAAATAATTTTATTACTTTTAGACAATAGATAAGAATGTACTGCTCCTTCCTTTCATTACCCTTCTCTAGTAGCAAAGCTATTTAATTATTATTTTTTTGTATAATAATAGGATAAAACACATGTATGTAGACCAAAAAATGAAAAAGTGAATCATTGCAATTAGTTCAAATAAATTCAAAATATTAGGATGTATCTAAATTTATTTCTTAAAAGGATTTACCCTCAAATTTTATTATACATAAAAATGTTTTTCCAATAAAGAAAATTAAGTTTAGAAAGAAAGAAATGGTAATAGATTTGATGGATAATTAGATATGATGATTAGACCTAATAATAAAAGTAATTATGTAAATGAATTAGAGAGGGGGGAATATTAATCAAGTGTACTCAAACCTCATAGGTTTGGTCCAATTTGAAGGATGATATCTTTTCTAGTCTCCATTGTTGGGATCATATATCCAATTGTTTTTCTTCTCATTATTATTAATCAAAGGTTCAGTCTTTGATTTTAAAAAAAAAAATAAATCTATAATTTGATGGTTTAGGGAAATCCAAATATCACATCAATGAAAAGTAAAAATGGTAGTAGTATTATAGGAGGAGGCCAAATGGGTCTAATGCCTTTTTACCATTCTTTCCAATCCTAATTCGTAAAGTTGATAATAGATACATATGATGTAGCCAATGGCGATGAGTGGGGTCTCATCATCTTCCGATAATCATGTGGTTTGAACGGTCAAGAACAAATTATTGGTGTGCATGTTTAACATAGGATTCCATCCCTTTCTTTTTGTAATCTTAAATCTCATTTTCTTTCATTTTTTTTCCTTTTCCCCCCTTTGCAAAAGTTTTTTTCTTTTAGAAAAAATATAAATAAGATCTATTTTAGAAAAATATAAATAAATTTTAAACAAATGTATTCCGTCCTTTTGTAAAATATTTATTTTTACTTATGATTGCCATATTAATTTACCAAGAAAATAAAACTTTGGACTAATAATTGTAAAACAACAATTGTTTTCAACAGTTTAAAATTATTAATTTAATTCAAGGTTGTAGATATTCACAACCATTTCAATTAAGGGACCTGTTATTCTTTAAAAACAAAAAAAATGTCACTCGATTCGTTGAGGTTGATGGTAAACTACGGATCATATATCTATAAAAATAATAGATATGGATATTTGTGAATTTTATTCCGAACTTATTAACCACTATATTTTTTCTTTTATTACCACAATATGCATTTTAATTATGAATGATTATGAGTAGTTGAGCGTGTTTTTTCGTTCTTATATGTTTCATTTAAAATATTATATATATTTTGAAATATAATGTTAAAAATATGATAGATGTTTGCTATATTTTATATGAAAAACTGTATGAAAGGTAAAACATATATGGTTGATTTAAATATAAGGTTTAAAGTTGATAAGAAATGGGTGAGTTGAAAACATACTACTACTCTTAAAAAAAATTACTATATTTATTTCTAAAATTTATGTTCTACTTATATCTAATTAGACTAAGTCTTAACCATTCATTAATATAGAATTCAAACCCAAGATGAGAGGCTACATTGTAATCTCTAATTCTAATCACAATAATGGTGATTAATTTATTTTTTGGACTTAAAAAATAAAAAATAAAAATATTTATCAAGATGTTGTAGCTTGTGATAGAAACATTTCAAAATAAATTTGACAGCAAAAGATGATTTTGTTAAAAAAATTAAATGAAAATGTTGATAATTTAAAATAGGGTTTCTGTTTAAACAAAATTATTTGTGTAAAAATAAAAAAGAATACAAATAATAATAAATGAAAAGGAGAAGGATATTTTAGTAAAAATGAAAAAGGTCAATGGTTTTACAATAAAAGAGAAGAAATTATAACTGGCATGACGGAAATCGGTCCCAAACAGGCTAATACTACAACCAGAATTAGAAGAGAAGGTACAACCAACCACAACTCCGACCAACCAGATTAAGTTAACCTTAGTTAGTTAATTAAGTGGCTAGGTTAGGTTCAAAGTTGAAACCCAAGCAAAGCAGAGCAGGCCGCGAATCATAACACCACCACCCCACACGGAGAGAGAGATGGGTTTTGTTACAGTGTATCATCATTGTACACTAATACATTGCGTGCACTCCTCCCGCACGCACGCACGTATGAACCTTCACTTTTGATGGCACACATTAAGCAAAAGGGCATTTCCGTCAATTAAGTTTCTATATAACCTTAGCTTCCTTCCGTGCACTCTCAATATTTCGACTTTGACTGTTCTCTCTCTCTACTACACGCCTGCAACTCAACTGCCAAGGGTAAAAGCACTCTGCACTGCATATCTGTTCTTGATCTTCGATCTGGGTTTTTGAGTTTCTAGAATCAATCGTTCGGTTTCAACTTCTGTTCTTCATTGATTTCGTTCTGGACTTCACTGTAAGTTCTATTTAGCTTTTTTTGTTGATTGTTTTTCTTTGCTTTGCTGCTTATTCTTCCCTCATTTTTTGACTAGATCGTCCTTTTTTTGCTTAATGGGTCTTTTATTATCCCGTTTTCTTCTAGTCTTAAATTTCGGCTGTCTCTCTTTGCTTTTGATTTTCGTTTTTTCTGCTGCAATTTATTAATTTTCCATTATTTGTATTTTTAATCTCAATCATCCCTTTTATGTTTTCATTCAAAAAGTTTTGGGTATGAGTTTATGCTTCTAAAGTTTAGATCTTTATTCTAGCTTTGAGCTTTTAAGCTGTTTCTGTTTAGATTCTCTCTGCATATTAATGGTTGAAAATTTATTAAAGCAGGCTAGTACTATCTTGTTTTTCAGCTAATAATATCTGAAGAAACCAAATAAATTTATTTCTTTAACGGGAAGCCATGAAACTCTTAAGTTCACTGCTTATTTACTATGTAGTATATGTTAGTTCTTGGTTACCAAACTTGTATTGTTTTGGCTGATACCTCCAGCATTAGAAGTAAATAAGATCCTTGAAATTATATTAAGATGTTTTCTAATGTCCAGCGCCCTTTTGCAGGGTCCTTGAAGTGGTATTGGTGCAAGAGCTTGCAGTGGATTTCTTTTGGCTGAGAGAAACAGCATGCGGTGGTTTCTGAGTCTTTCCGTTGATGTGTATCGGAAAGTTATCTCGTTGAACCTTTATTGTAGAGTTATCCTGTAATTTCATTTTTCCTTTCCAACTATACTCTTCAATTCTCCGGCTTTATAATTTAGTCTAGTTCCAATGGGTTCCACTTTTTTTGTTGTCATTCCTTGCTACGTTCGCCAGATTAGTTGAAAAGCAGGTTCAGTATTTTATTAGGCTCCAATCTATACATTTTTCTTCATTACCTATAAATCCCTTTGATCCTTGTATTTCTGTTGGTTTTCTATCTCCTGCTACCTTTATTGAGCTCCTGTTGTTGTTTATAATACATCTGGTTTTCTCTTTGTCATTCAATTGATATTGATTAGTCTACGGGTTGCACGCTTTTGGGTTTGTTGTCTCCTGTAAGATTGTTCTCTATTCTGTTTTCATTTTATTGGAAAGTTGGGAAGTAGTTATGGTGTGCCAAGCAGCAAGCCAAACAAATTTTCGGGCATTGAAACACGAAAATGGGATTGCTGGAACTGCCACCATTATAGTAAGAGTCATAGCATGCTTTCAACCTCTTCAAGATTGCCAGGTTAGTGAAAGTCATTTTATTCTTTTCTTGAATCTATCTTTTTTTTTCCTCTTTGAATTTGATACCCTATTTATACTTGTTGCATTGTTCAATTAGTATTCCCATGTTTTATTTTATTTTCTGTATGAGATTCCCTTGTCTCCCCTTTGTTGTTATGATTTTCCATGAAGTTTTTCCTCAAAGAAAAAAAAATGATGTTCCATAAATTTATGCACTGATATTTTTTCCTTTCTTTGATTCTTGACAGGCTGAATATTTTCGTCATTTGCTTAAACCTGTTACGTAGATATAGATATAGTTGTCGTACGTCGTTTTTCAAGTTAAGCTGGAGTTTTTTGTTTTTCCTATTATTATTGAAAGAAACAGCAAGTGAACAGCCACTTTTACAACTGAGAAATTCTTCTGGTATGCCCTCTCTTGTCTGATTATGTAATGTTTAATTGCAAGTTTATGCAATTTTTGTTTTCTTCAAACAGGAGAGGTAATCATTTTTTCTTGCTTTATCTTAGGTGATTGCTTTTGTTGAATGGGCGAAAACTGGGGATCCTGGTTTCCTCGGCAACTTGATTTTCAATCGCCCTATCCTCATTATTCAGGTGCTCCATATAACTTGGAGCAGCAGTATTCCATCCCTTCATTTGTGAACTCTGGGACTGACATGGTTTCTCTAAGGGGGAATTTACCCATATATCCATACGTTGAGCAAGCCCAGCCACATGCTGGTCAACCAAATGAAGCGCATGGTTGGTTTTACTGTATGCCTCGATTCCGACAGGCTTTTGCGCCTGCTCTACATTCTGGTCTCAAAGAGAAACACTTGACTGCCCTTTGTGACAGTCCTGAGGAGGCCATTGCACCCAAGGCAGAATCTGGGTGTTGTCAAAAGAGATTCCTTGTGTTTGACCAGTCAGGCAATCAAACAACTTTGATTTTTAGTTCCGGGATTGGAACTCCCGTCCAGGGCTTTTCTTCTCGGGGTCCAAATCGAATTGGTGCATACAATTTGAAGAGGGATGATCCCGGGACTAAACTTAACCTGAACGTTCATTTAGGGTCAGTTGAAGAGAACCATTTTGGTGAAAATGATGGCATTGATTTGCAAAGTGAGATGCGCGAGGACACTGAAGAACTGAATGCGCTACTTTACTCAGATGATGAGACTGATTCAACCGAGGATGATGAAGTTACAAGTACAGGTCACTCGCCTAGTACAATGACAGCTCACTGCGAGCAAGATTGGGTCAAGGGAAGTACTGAAGAGGTAGCAAGTTCTGATGGCCTAACTAAGAAGCGAAAATTGTTTAGTACACACTGCAGCAATATACCAGCACTAATGGACACTGCTACTTCTAAGAAATCAGTTAGAAATTTTGAGTCCGAGGATGATGCTGAATCTAGGTGCGAGGATGGCGTGAACTGGGTGTCAGCCAATACGGTGTCTGAATCTAGTCATAAGAGGATAAGGAAAGAGAAAATACGAGAGACTGTGAGCATTCTACAAAACATAATTCCAGGTGGAAAGGGAAAGGATACAGTTGTGGTGATTGATGAAGCTATTAATTACTTGAAATCGTTGAAGCAAAAAGCAAAAGCCTTAGGACTTGATGATCCATACGATTAGTAAAACCTTGTTGAGTAATTATTTTAGCTGCAGTATTAGGTGTGTCAATTAGAAGTTAATGGTATGTGCAGAATAAGTTGGGTAAGCTGTAAGCGTGAGCAGAGGAAAGCAGTGATTTGCTAAGTTCCTGCGAAGGATGATGCATAAGAAGGAAGGACCTTGTGTTAGTCTATAATGGTGGATTGAATTAGAATGTAGAAGAAGGTTTGGTTTGGATAATTAAAAATGTTGAACAGTTGATGTAAAGAGGAGGCATTAAAGAAAGAGAAGGAATGATTAAGGGTGTCTTAGGGCGTAGAGAAAGTAGCACTCACAGGTGAGCGTGGGAGAAATTGGGTGTTTGTGGGTGTGAATGAGAAGACTTGTTATCGAGAGTGAGAGGGACCCCTCAGCTAACAACGATTAATGCACGCTGCTTTGGTGGTTTTGGGACCCAATCTTCACTTTATTAATATTTTTCTAAGTTTGTCATGTACTCGTTTTAATTTCCGTGGTGGGGTTATCACTTTCTTGATGTGTAACATTGCACGAGCAAGACCAAGCCAATCCTGGGGCCCCCCTCCCCACCTACTGATTACCCATTTCATGTGTATTTTGGGCAAGGCCTTTTATTATGTAATATGATCTTTGAGGGACGATGGACCAACATTTATGTATGCTTTGTTTAGAGTGAAAAGCTCATAGGTTAGAATTTACCTTGTGTGAAACAAATGACTGGTTTGGTTGTTTTAGATGTAATTTAATTGAGTTGGGTTTTAGTATCGTCTTTTTGCAAGTGTACATAAGCAGCATGCAAATATTTATTGTATATGCCTATGGGATTTGTGAATCCTTTCCCTCCCCTCCATAAACTCTCTTGAAATGATGGGTTCTGTAAGTAACGGGACCACTCTCCCCTGCATTATTTGGGAGATGATATAACAAGTCATATTATAATAAGGCATGTGAGTTTTACACTGAAAAAATGGTAAAAAATAAAAAATAATTTGCATTACGGGATGGATGTCTTTTTCATTCGCTTTCAAAATGACTGGGTTTAACTTTTCTTCAACAATTTAATTGCAATAGGGAAAATTTTATTGATGTAATTATGTGAAGGAAGGAGCAATGATTCTTCATATGTCTATTTTGATTTTAAATTTGTTTAGCTTTTTCTTGGAGTAGGAATATATTCTGCTGTGGATAAAAATGAAATTAGTAAGTTGGTCACGTTAGCAATATTCTTTGACAAGAGGCTTTTTATATTCTCCTTTACTGGTATAAGAACCATTTTAGCTTTTCTTATTGCTAATGTTTGTTTCATCTACATAAGCAAATTATTCGTTTCTCATCAAAACTTCCAAACTACTTTTTTATATTCTGATTATGTTTCAACTTCACCCTCTTTCAAATTACTTCCTAATTCACCACCACTGCTTCTGTGGTCCTTCCAATCCTTTTTCTTTTTTTAATAACAACAACTAGGTACGACTACTGAGAGTGAACATTTTGCGATTATTAATTTAATCGAATTAAAAATCAAAATTTTTTTAGTTCAGTTAACCACGATTTGCACTACTTTCGGTATTTAGTTATCAAAATTTTCGATTCATTGTTTAGTTAAGATATTTAAAATTTTCAATTATTTTTGTTGATTGAATATTGAAACCAAAAACTATAACACTTTTTTTTTTTAAAAAAAAAAAAATAAATAAATAAACCTAAAATGTATAACCACACGCAAACCAAAAACTCTTTGGTTTCATTCTCTCCTCATGGTTCTTTCTTCTCCCAGAAACCACCAATGCCCCTCTCTCTTCCTCCTCTCCTAAAAATCGAATAGCACAGCACCACCCATCAACAACGACCGCGGCTAAGGAAGGCATCTTCATCGCTCATTTGTTCTAAAACAATATCATCTTCGTTCCTATCGAGAAGAAGATCATATCCAAAAGTTTTGGTGAAGATCATATTGAGAAAAAGAAGATTATCTTCGTTCTAAACTAAAGAGGCGACGATTTTTCTGCTTCTCCTATGCATTTTTCTCTCTATACTAGTAAGATTATAAATGATTTTTAGTTTTGAATTTTAGAGTTTCAAGTTACAGAATTTGGAGATTTTTATTATGATTGAGAGATTGTACTTTGGGAATTCCAGTTCTAGGGTTTAAGATTACAAATTTGGGAATTTTTGTAAACAGTTTATGTTGATTTCAATTCTGTATTCCTTTCAAACGTTTATGTTTTTTGGGTTAGATTATACTTAATTACCAATTCATTCAAGTTCTATTATTTCTGATTTCTAATTGGATTCTTGATTTTTTGGGTATTAATTGTTTCTACTAATTTCATTTTTCTTGATTTGTAGGAGAACTGATATTTGTTTGTGTACGTTGGTTGCAATATTATTGTTGGAGGTGCATATATTGTTTATTTCAATTTTTCAATTTTAGGGATGCAAAATTTGGGTATCCGTTGGGTATTTATTTCGGTTGCTGAAAATATTAATTTCGTATTTGGGTTTTCGAAAATTGAGATTCCGGTTCGGTTTCAGTTTCAATTAACCGATTTCTCAACCCTACCGAGTACTGACTAAACAAATAAAGTTGGGCACGCACATTTCAGATTAACCGGCCCAATATTTGCCATCATATTTTCTGGACCAAATATTGTTCCAATAAACGATCAGTTTAAGCCCAATCAATCAACTCACGCCATGGGTTATTGAATGTGTTTTGTGGATCATTCACGAGAAATCGGATCACCCGTGAAACTCACCGATCTTCCACGATAATTTGGGTGATCATATAATTTTAAGGCATAGAGTTGAGAAGATAAAACTTCCTACTCATTTAAAAATACTTACTATAATGATGGCAAAATTTTGTACTTTTTATAAAATGTTTTAATTTAGTGTCTCATTATTTTTTGCTTAAAATAGTGTCTCTAACTTAGACATGGTCACAAGCCTCGTCCCGCCGGACATGGTTAGGGGGATATTGAAACTTAACCGGTCCGTTGGGCTACAAAATTGCCTGTTAACTGGCGAGTCGCGGTTAACCGGCGAGCAGTTATCAGTTCGATCAGTTATTTTAAAAAAAAAAAGGGTAAACCAGCTGTTCGAATATATGATTTGGATAATTCTGCGTCGACAGTTAACTACCGAGCCAAAACCGGGGGGGTCAAATGGGCCTAACTGACGCATGTCCATGTCTATCTCAAATCATAAAACTAATTTAAATTTAATTTGGTATATTTTGTTGACATGACTCATCGGATTTTAGTGGAGTTTCAATTAGGTACTTAACTATAAAATGTTCAGTGCTTAATATTTATAAAATGTTTTAATTTAGTGTGTCATTTTTTAAAAATTTTTTTTCTAAATTTCATTTTCAACCGTAAGCATACAAAGTTAGGGTTCCTTGCAACTATTTCACATCCATAAATTTAAATATGCCTAGTTGGTAACATTTTAACTAGATAGAGGGATATATTATATTTGAGCTTAATAAAACATCTAATTAGATATTTTTTTTGTGTGTGTTGATATCTTATTTAAATATTTTTAATTTAATAGTCTTAAAATTAAATTTTTAATGATTTAGATGTTATAGAATTTTTATAGTTGTTTTTATTATATAATTTACTTTACATTCTTCATATATTTTTTTATTTTGATTAATTTTTTTTATATGTAATTCATTTTCTATTAATGTTAAAGCTAATATTTTTTATAATTCTCAAATTAAATTATACGAAGAATGCATAAGTAAAATTATATAGAGAAAATGTGTTAGATGCAAGTTGAAAGAAATATGATAATTATATATTCTTTAGAAGATTTTATTTTACATTTGTGATAAAAGTAGGAAGTATGAATTTTAATTTGATATTTGTATAACCATTTTTTTATATAATTTTTATGAGTTGGTAGTTGAATTTTTTTATTTATATAGATTTTATTATTATTATTATTATTATTATTATTATTATTATTATTTTAAAAATCTGCGCAATACAGGCTCAAAAACTAGTTCCCATTATTCCATCAATCCAGAAAGCGCGAGTGAAAAAGAAAGAAATGTGTAGAAAATTGATGACGAATGCACACGGAGGCAAGAGGTACGAATTAATCATTATTAAAAATTATAAAAATTATAAATAAATAAAATAAAATCCATCACAAATAGTAAATTAATTAAAAAGTGCCGCTGCGTAACCAAACATAAGCAGTGCGATCATTATCAATTTCTACAAGGATTTGATTCCTTCCCTTACTCATCAAATCATCTGTTTCGGTCCATCCGAGCTGGGGTTCGGAATCTGGCTGAAACTTTCCCGATTTCCGTTCAAGATGGACTCTTACGGTTTTCACGACGGCAATATTTATAACTATCTCGAGACCAGATATATCGACGTTCGCCATGTATGGTTGCCTTACTTTTCATTTTCGTTTTCGGTTCAATGTTTTTTCGTTTGTTTTAAATTTTTTGAAGTGGTGCCTACTTGCGTAAAGATTGTTAGGTCTTCCTATTTTTATTTTTGATTCGAGATAGGAAATTGGTATTGTTATGATCAAAGTTAATGTTTTAGGTCAACTTGACATGATGTAATCGAATGTAGGTGAAGTTTGTTGCTTATTAGCTTCTTAGGTCATTGTTTGAATGATTATTTCTAATTAAGATACGAGTATTTGTGTTGGTCATTTTCACTTTTTTTTTTTTTTTTTTTTTTTTGTGATACCTGTTTTTCATTTATGTACATGTGCAATTCTTAAACTGGCAACGGTTGGAGTGGAAGAATGCAGAGCTCTTTTATTTAATACTTCAATATATATATATATATATTGTTAGAAAAATTATGTTGAGGAATGTTGGATATGGTTCGAAAGAACATCTCTGGATGGAAAACCTTATCATTGGTGCAGGCTGTTCGTATTTTAATACTTCTACCGTTCACTTTAGTTAGGCAAACTTGGTTTTTTCACAAATAATAAGATAGTATTTAACTAATATATTTTGTCAGATTATTCCAAATATACAAATATTCAAGTTTTGTAAGTGGCTTTCATAATTCTGGGTATATTTGGAATAAATTATGTCAGTAAACTTGAATTGCATTCTGCTAGAAAAGTTGATTGTTGGCACCATCATTTCCGTAGGGGAGTGATTTATTTCACCCTTAAGTTATTTGTTCCAGGTCAAGAATGAGTGCAATGTTATTGAGCTTTTATCAGTTTTCCTTCTTTGGATTTGCAACAGCTAAGGCAAATGCTTTGTTCCTTATGCAGGATATCAATCACAGAGTACAAATGCATTCATCATTAGTACGAAGACTTACCCAGGAAAAAGAATTGGAGGTTAGTAGAGATTTCAATTTTGGTAAATTTATTTCTATTCTTCGTAAAATCCCTCATTATTCCCATCCAAGATTGCTTTTTACATGTTATTGCATTCCACAGTAGAATTATAGAATATCTGCTGAAGTGAAATAGGATGCAAGCTTCTTTTGCTCATTCTTATATTATGCCAATCTGTTATATTTGCCAACATAATTGTGTTGCCCTTAGAGAGAATGATCATTTGCATTGTAATTGGTCGCCGTTTTCCGTTGGTTGCATCCAGGGATATATATTGCTACACCATATTTTATTTGTCAGAAAACTTGCATTTTTGTATCAGTAAAACTTGCAGTCTCAAGTTCCTTTCTTTCCCCTCTCTTGTCATCAGGGGCATCAAGGTTGCGTCAATGCTATAGCTTGGAATTCTACAGGTTCACTCTTAATTTCTGGATCAGATGATACTCAGGTATGAAATTGACTTCCGAAGATTTTCTAATCTATACATACAGGGGGAGGGAGGGGGGACTAGAACTTGTTTAGTGGATGTTTATGTCAGGTATTTTGTTATTAAGCTGCAATCTTATGGTTAAGACCTCATGCTTTGGAATATATATGAAAGCATTTGGTGCTTGAAAGTTAAACTTTTATTGGTAGCCGAATCTGGCATTATTCGATCACATGAGAAAGTAAAGAATCTTTAAATCAACTTTGGAAGACTTCAAACCTCATAGGATTTTGGTATGCCAATTTTATTGAACACTGTTAGACCAGTCATTTTGGCAATTCTGTTTTACATCTGATACTCTAACCCTATGTTACTTGGACTTGGGTATGTGTGCTGGGTGTGGGTACATATCTATGTGTTGGACACATAAATTTCCTATATTGCGACTCAGGGGTATGATTCCAAATTTCAATACGGGTGCTTGGACACATTACTTTTCCTTTGTCTTTGGACCAAGATGGCATATTGAAAACAAATTCTGTATGATTTAGAGTTTTAGAATGAACAAACTACTGCATCTTTTTAAGGTAGATGTATTTTGAGTTATCCAACTAAAAATTGAATTATAATTTTTAATAACATTAAATGTCTAGCTAGTTCTTATATTGGGATAATAAACTTAAGGGTTTTATAACTATACGACTCTCAGGTATTGCTTCCTTTTTTATCTCAACTTTTTTTTTTTTTTTAAAAAGAAATTTTCTTTTCTTCCTATAAATATTAATCAGTCGTGTCTGAATATAAGAGCATTTCCAATGTTAATGTGATGTGGATTGCAGTTGATGTGTTCAACAAAATGGAAGGTGTGAACAATTATGTGGCCGGATGTTTGTTTATAAAGCTTAAATGTTTAAAAATATCTCCAATGTATTGTCTTCCATTCTTTATTTTCTTTCCTTTTCCAGGCCCATAATTGGATGTATAGCCAATCACAAACTATATGTAATGTGAACATTATCTAGACCCTCAGAAATAGGAGGGTGTGCTAGATAATGTTTATTGATACGTCAGCTTAAAAATCAAATAGAGGTTAACTTTGGAGAAGATTTTTTTTAGATGTCTTTCCATTTTAGAAATAATTTGGAGCAGTCCACGTTAGCATTGGAGATAGTCTAATATCGAGTATTAGATTCAGATCTCGTGTTCCACCACCAGTCATGTTCTATTGACACCGTTATGAAACGAAATTTGATGAGTCCGAATGACAGAGCTCTAACCAATATTGGTATAAGCTACTATTATATTCAGTGGGACGACTAATCTGTATGCTCTATTGCTTCGGTCATGGCTTACAACCATATCCATGTTGAGTGCGAACTATTTATGTGTGTTCTTCTGGATGGTTGGTAAAACTATATCTTTTCTACAATTTAATCAATATCTGCAAAAGGAGAAAAAAGGATGGTGGAGGGCTATGTTATTTTTTTGGAGGGAAGGAAATGTGGATGTATGAGATTCTGAATTTATATGGTATAACTTGAGATTTGGGTGTGGATAAGGGAAAATGATTGGAGTGACCTCACATAAGCTTTGAACTAATAGTTCCCACACACTGGTGTGCTGAATGTGCTGAGTGTGTAATTATTCTTATTAAGTTGTATACGTTAGTTTTTCCATTATCTCTCTCTCTTAAACATGCTTCATAATCATGTGCGTGCATCTGTTCTTGCACAGTCACAAATGATCACATATTGCAGTGGGACATATTTATTAATGTTTCTTCTTTATGCAGATAAATATATGGAGCTATAATGGTCGAAAGCTTTTGCACTCTATAGATACTGGGCATTCTGCAAACATATTTTGTACAAAATTTATTCCTGAAACTTCTGATGAGCTTGTGGCCTCTGGAGCTGGAGATGCTGAAGTAATGTTAGGAATAATGAAATTTATAATTGAATGCAATCTGCACAAAGCTAATGTTATTGTGTCACTTCATTTTTTTTTCTCATATCCAGGTTCGTTTGTTTAATTTATCGCGTCTAAGTGGGAGGGGCCCAGATGATAGTGCTATCACTCCCTCAGCTGTGTATCAGTGTCACTCCAGAAGAGTTAAAAAATTAGCTGTAAGATCTTGGCAGATAGATAACTATGGAATGGGATTACATTTATGTTGTAACATGAAACCACACTGCTTCAGTTGTTTTCTATTGTTGGATATGCTGAATAAATGTAATTTTTTATGTTCTTTTTTAATCCCGTGGCATTTAGGTTGAAAATGGAAATCCAAATGTGGTTTGGAGTGCAAGTGAAGATGGAACACTGAGACAGCATGACTTTCGGGAGGGTACTTCTTGTCCTCCAGCTGGATCTTCACCTCAAGAGTGTTGTAACGTTCTAGTGAGTTATAATAATTTTGAAATATCTACTTCCTGTGCCAAGTATTTGCTTTCCCTTTTTGTATTAGAGCTATGGTATTTGTATCTTGTTCTAATGCTCTTTGTCTGAATAGTTGAATTCCTTACTATTACCTAATACCTTAGCATTCATGGAAAGCGAGGGCAAATATCTTTGAGTGATTATCACTTTTGTTCAATGACTTCTGACGTTGCTATAACTGCTAGAGATTCAGTATCTGTTGCTTCATTGTAACAATAGAGATATATATGCATGTATTTTACATAGAAATAGATTGCATGTATATATATTGTTACAATGAAGCTACAGAAATCTGAATCTCTAGCAGTTATAGCAACGTGTGTGTGTGTGTGTGTGTGTGTGTGTGTGTGTGTGTGTGTGTGTATATATATCAGCCCAGGTATTAATTACACGGCCTTGAATATATATATATATAATCTATTTCGGTATATTTGTGCATACTATGATTTGTCTCATCATGATTTTGAGAGTTCATTTTCTATTTTTATGCTTATTACTACAATGCAACACTAAGTAATTGAATATGACAGAAGCTTGTTCCAAGATAAGTGATGTATCATCGGGCTTGAATTCCAACCAGGGGTCTAGTTGCCATAGATATGACTCAATTTTACTATCAATTCTTGCAGATTGGCTTTTATAAATTATGTGTGCTTCTATTACTTTGCTGGACTAGTATTTCTTCTGCATTTCTGTTTCTTGGATCCTTGTCAAAATGCATTCCTGTCTGTGATTGTTTTCACATTTAGTACTTGATGGCAGCTTGACTTGAGGTGTGGGTCAAAGAGGTCGCTGGCTGATCCACCTAAACAGACCCTTGCTTTGAAATCTTGTGACATCAGTGCCAGTCGTCCTCATCTGCTCCTTGTTGGTGGGAGGTGAATCTGATATAACTATGTAGATCTTTAATAACCTTTTTGTTATTTTTGTGGCTAATATTTGATTGTTGGATGTATGCAGTGATGCCTTTGCTCGTCTATATGATAGAAGGATGTTGCCTTCTCGGTCTTCTTGTCGGAAAAGGATGCAACCGCCTCCTTGTGTTAACTATTTCTGTCCAATGCATCTTTCTGAACGTGTTAGTTATGAACTTCGCTATTTAATTGTTATCTTATTATTATTATTTTTTTTAAATTTGATTGTCATTGAAATTGTAAGCATTATTGGATGGATGAAAAACAAAACTAGGAGAGAATGTATTTTTCCCAATTAAATATATTATGAGGTAACTTTGTAAGATGACTTGGGTTCATTTGTGTTCTTGTAATCATGGTTAAAGGCTATTGATTTGGATATAACATTTCTCTTAATTTGTGTTTTTCTACTGTTTATTGTTATTATATATTTCTATTAGCTTCAGATTCTAATGTAATAATTGGGTAGTTTTAGATTCAGAAATGCCAGGGTCGGTGAATTATGTCGGAATGTAGCTGAAGTCTCTTTTTTCCCTCCTCATTTCAGGTACGGTCTAGCTTGCACTTAACTCATGTGGCATTTAGTCCAAGTGGAGATGAGGTTCTTCTTAGTTACAGTGGAGAGCATGTATACCTCATGAATGTAAATAATGGTGTGCTTCTTCCCCTTGTGAGGTGGACTGTATTGCATTCACATGCTTTGATTCTCATACTCATGCCTGTTGTTTCTTTTTTACTCTTTTAACCCATTAATGTTGCTTGAACTTGTTGTTGGATTCCCTTAGTCATTATATAAATTGGTCAGCATCCCTGAGGATCATGCATGTAAAGTTTGTTTGGGGTCAATTGAGTTTTAGGGGCTGCTTATTCTGTACAATTTTAATATATATGAAATCAATTTGTGGAATGAATTATTCGCACCATGAATATTTTGTTTACTCGTGGTTTTAGTATTTATAAATTATGGTTACTGGTTTGGCTATTTTAACAAGAGATGAGATTATTTCTTAAATTTATTCATTACACTTGCAGCTGCAGGGAGTGCTATGCAGTATACTTCAGGAGACACTTCAAAACTAATGACCTTCACTCCTATTCTCAATGGTCTCGAGTTACAACCACCACCAGCTGAGATTGTTAAAAGTGGTCTTCGTTACAAAAGCAATATTGATTTCGTGGTACTGTTATTTCATGTCTTTGTTTATTTCGTTGTTTAATTTGTGATTTTGTCATTCATCAGAAGGTTCTTGCTACTCTTTTCTTTGTTTATATATTTGCTAGTCTAACACAGTTGTTGCAGCATGAGAAGTGTACGAAGCTGCTTCAAATTGCTGGAAAATGCTTAGATGATGGTGCAAATTATTACAATGGAATTGAGGCATGCAATGAAGTATTGGATCGACATGGTCATGATATTGGTGCTGCAATTAGGCATGACTGTCTCTGTACACGTGCAGCTTTGTTGCTTAAGGTTCCTCAAATGTTATGTGGTACTTGGTTTCATTTCATCCAGGGACAAGTACATTTTGTAAGGTATTTATCCTTTTGCTCTTAATTTTCAGCGGAATTGGAAAAATGATGAACACATGGCCATAAGAGATTGCTACAATGCTCGGAAAATAAACAGCTCTTCCTTTAGAGCCCTTTATCTTATGTCTGAAGCTTTGTCACAGGTAACTTCATGGCATGACCTACAGTATTTTGTTGCCAAATATGGGACTTCCGAAACATTTATCTACACAATTGAATTGGTAGTGCAAAATGTTGTTTCTGGTGCTTGTTATAGAATGTCAAATTATTTGATATCTGACGGATGAAGGGTTATGCTGTTGAAGGCATAATTTGTTTTTCCCTGAATGTCCTTTTTCTTATTTATCACCAGCCCACATTAATTTTATGCATTAATGATCACTCTGTTCACTGGTGTTTCACATTGTCTTTAAGATTATGTTGCTTTTCCTTAGTACCTCTCTGTTTATAGAATTGATTTGATGCCTGGTTATGCAATGTATGCTAAGTTTGACTGCAAATGGTTGCATTGAACTGAGTGTTAATGATTTTATATTTGGTCAGTGGTTAGTTCCTCATAGTAAGCTTGCTGCAGTTATCAAAATATAAAGAAGCTCTGGACTTTGCTGTTGCTGCTCAATGCGTGGCACCATCCAATACTGATATTGGAGAATGGGTGGAGAACATAAGAAAGAATCTTGCTGCAGGTAATAGCTTTGCAATTTCTTTTGCCTTTTGTTTTGGTCCTTTTGGCTGCTGCTTTGTTGAACTGTCCTGTCTGTCACTTGGAAAATTTATTTTATTTGTAATGCACTGAATTCATTAGGTTCTTCAGAACAAAGTTATTTTAGTATAAGAATGATTACCATAGTGCTGGACAACTTAAAAGTTTGTAAAATAAAGAAGTCCATTTCATTGTGGCATTTATGTGTAATTATTGTGGTACTTTCCTTCTTTTGGATACTTCCTGTCAAGGTTATTTTGTTTTGATTGATCATTGACATTGCTTATTAGTTGAAATTACATGGATCAAGACTACTTGATGTGTATAATTTTTGCACAATAACTGTTTTAGATGGCAACTTTCATTCTAGTAGCTGTCTTATATATTGCTATATCTATTTTTGAATATATTGGATTTCTATTTGAATTCAAAAATAGAATAGAATAATAAATAATATATTTTATTATTTTATTTAAGTTCTAATTCTATATGATGCATGACATAATACTCGCAAGGCTCATAACCTTGAAGTCATGGGTTCAAATCCCGTCTCCGCTACATTTAATTAAAATTAAAAAAAAAAATTGGCTAGCTCAGAAATCATACTAAATGCAGCGATTTCAAACTTTTATCGTTTAGTGTTTTATATGTTTTTTTTAGTGGATGTGTTTTTTTTGTAAACATAATATATTTTCTCATTTGACAGAATAAGGATTAAGTTGGAAACTGATATATTTAATGTTAAGGCACAGTGCAACTTTACTTTTGACTTTAATGTGTATCTAATTTGTGTGGCAAGCTGAAGCTGAAAAAACTAACAAGTCAAATGATGGGTCACTGAAATCTGAATTTCAAAGTAGTAGAGCATTGTCACAAAGTGACGTATTTTATCGATCAGAGGCTAACAGTGATGCATCACAAGATGGCCAAAGGTCTGAAAGAGAAGATTCTGACTGTGATGAAGAACTGGAGTTGGACTTTGAAACATCAATATCAGGTGATGAAGGGCGCGATATTGAACCCAATACTCTTCATGGAAGTTTAAATTTGAGGATTCATCGAAGATGTGATTCAGCACAAGAAACAAGTTGTACAAATGGCTCTTGTGGATCAACTTCGTCATCTCAAAATGATCGGTCGCCTTATCAGGTTACATTCAGATATTATAAGAGTCGTGTATGCTGGTGTATATATGAACATAGATTTGCTGCATTCATATTTTTCAACTTGCTCTATTGAAATGATTGAATCAGCCTTTGAGAAAGTTATTGATAGCTTTATGCTCTATCCTTGTGGCCCTTGAGATTGGACCTGCTGCTCAGCAGTTTAGTCACTAGTAACTGTGCCAGGAAACTTTTGTCATTAAACAACTAAATATTCTAATGCCCCTGAGAAATTGAATGAAAACAATTGGTTTTGAGTGTCAGTTACAGGAATGATTTAACATATGTGAGAAGATATTGCCTGTCCGTATCTCTTCGCAAACTTGACTTTCACTCTCCTCGAACACACACACACACGAACTCACTCATGGAGAATATTTATATAGTTGTATTCTATTTTCAGTTGACAAATTTCTCTGGAGTTAAGAGATGGTAATGGTTGTTTTGCAGCCAGAGACAGTAATTGATATGAAGCAGAGATTTGTTGGCCACTGTAATGTTGGAACTGATATAAAACAGGCCAGTTTCCTGGGCCAGAGAGGTATTTTAGTTATACAATCTGTAAGCATAGAGACATATCTTTACACATTTTCTTCTTTTTGCACTCTTAACATGAGGTTGCAAGTTTGTCATCTGTTCATTGTTAGTCAACAAAATGGTGGCCTGTTTTCAGGAAAATTAGATTTCTGTATGATGCAACCTACATACATTGCATTCACTGGATTCTGGTAGTTATGGGTGGCATGGTGGTAGCAAAAATGATATCAAATAACAGTCTGCATATGAGATTAAATTTCTTGTTGCTGGTTTGCAGGGGAGTATGTTGCCACTGGGAGTGATGATGGTAGATGGTTTATTTGGGAAAAGCAAACTGGTAGACTTATAAAAATGCTTCTTGGAGATGAAGCTGGTATTTTTCCATCTTGTTCTAAATATGTCCTACTATTTTGTAGTCTCGTTTCCAATTCATTTTATGTATTTAACTAATTATCTTCCTCTGCAGTTGTGAACTGTGTACAGTGCCATCCATTTGATTGTGTTGTGGCTACAAGTGGGATTGATAATACAATAAAGGTAAGTCTGATGAAAATTATTGTTTCTTTGATGCAGCATATGTATTTTCTAACTTTGCTGTCTTGATTGTAGATTTGGACTCCAACTGCTTCGGTTCCCTCAATCGTAGCTGGAGGATCAGCTGGGCCAGAAACTTCTAATGTATTGGAAGCCATGGAAAGCAACCAGCGTAGATTAAGCCATAATCGTGAAGTTATTCTGTAAGTCTCAAGAATTCCATTTTGTCCTGTGCTTGTGATTGCATTACAACTTTATTTTGTGACTTATGCTCACACAGTTGCACGAAGAGATTGAACAGCTGGAAATAACCACAGATACTTTTGTCTCTCAAGAATTCTTTCAAGAGTATAGCCTATATAGATTTCTACGGGCCTCAAGCAAAACCACCCCCTTCTAATCATGCCCTATTCTCTTTCTTTCTTTCTTAGGCCCTTCCATGGTGCCAACTTAGAAGTGGGTTCAGATTCAGACTGACTTAAACAACAACAATATATATTTACTCATCTTTGCTGCTACATTTTTCATTAGCTCTATTTAATTCCATTACATGAAAATGCACACTCCATTCCTTATTCATTATTCCACCACAATTGTACTGATACATCCTGTCTAGGTTGCTTTGCTTGTCATGGTCAAAGTACTTTTGAACTTGAGACTATCAATTATGACAGACTGATGTCCTCTTGCATCCCTTACCACAACTCTAAATCGCGGCTTTGATAGTATTGTTAATTAGAAGTGTTGTATTGTTATTATTACTACTCGTCTTTATAATTTTTTATAATGTTAGTTGCAGCCCCTTTGAACTTCTGGAGCGTTTTCGGATGCATGAATTTACTGAGGGAACTTTGCATCCTCATGAATGTGTTCAGAGCTAGTCGTGATGTGTTTTCTTGGGGCATGCAGTTAAGTCTCTCTCTTACTTGCTACCCTCCATATTTCATGCACTTGGCATCTAAAAATGTGTAGATATTATGTGGTTTCCATTCCTTGTTTGTGTTTTCATCCTTTTTTGCCTTAAACCCTTTACATTCACACTGTTAGTTGGCTCGTAAGTTACTTTACACCCTTTATAGTTTGAATAATTAAGATAGGGAAAGCTTAGGTAATGGAGGTAAACAAAACTATGAGTCACCAATTTTTTGACTTTGCACAGTTCTTCCTAGCTATTCAACAGTCAAGAAAAAGTCAGTTGATTCCCATGCTGTCTCCTGAGAACTGCATAACAGTTATTATTTGTTCTTTTGTTTCTAAATTTATTTGGTTGTTTATTTTGCTGTATTATTACAGATGTTAACTAGTGGATTATAGATGGAGTTAGTGTGCTCGAAAATCCCAGAAAAGATGATACAGGCGGTCCATTAGTATTTCATAGTAGGAAATTAGTCTACCTTGTAAAGTCTTTTCGATGTCTCTGAAAATAAGTTGAAGGACCTAAAAGTACACTACTGTAGTTTAGTGATCTTACGGCTCCTTTGCTACCTCCCCCTTAAAGATATGTAATTTTATGTCTTTTTTTTTTTGGTTGTGGGGGAGGGGTGGTGGTGGTGGATTCTGTTTATAATGCATTTGTTGAAAATATTCTTGTATAGATGGTTTTTTAGATTAATTTATTTTAAACAGCTTTTTTTCCCCTTTTTACTGAATACTAAATTTATTGTGTAATTATTATATGGCGGTTCTCATGACATCTCTGTTGTAATGGCCTGTCGAAATGAGAATTTTTATGAGTCTACGTTTCATGGGTTCATTAGATGCTCTGATCTGATTATTACTAGTATATTATTAAGTTTGGGGTTTTTCATATTTTGGTTGACTGGTCTACAAAAGACCTGTCAATACCGTACCAGTCAAAGAAAAACAATAGAATAACATGCTCTTTCTTGCTAATTTGCGGATGATGATTAGCATATGCCAGCTATGGAAGTGGAAGTGTGGAAGGCATAACCCAGTTTTTGTAATTTTCTTTGTAGGGGTTGGAATTATTATTATTATTATTATGTTATACTTGTATTGCAAGGATTCCAACTACCTGGTTGAAAGCGAGGGAAAATGAGAAGCACGTGCGACTGCAGGACCTTCTTCATACAAAAAGTATATATCCTGTTTCCTCCATGTGCTCGTTTCATCTTTCTTCCGCATGTGGCCTACGACCGCACCACCCATTTTCACTTCCTATATACTTTTTTGCAAGCTCATATTCTCTTTGCCGGGTAACTTGAATTTAGATCTTCGATATCAAAGGTTAGAATGAAGGATGTTGCACATTTGGAATAAAATGATTTAACACACATTTTGTATCTTGTATTGAGATCCACGTAAATACCTAATCAATTGTTTTTCCCACCACTCGCACTTAATGTGGCCCGCGCTCCTATTCTTTTCCGATAGAATTGTTATTGGAAACAGTAGTTTTTCAATAAGGAAATATTTAGAAATTGGGATGAATAAGCGAAGTGAGTGATACATTTGGGGACGACGATGATTTATTAAATTGCAACAGGGGCACTAACCCCGGCAAAGGAGCAAGAAGAACGGGCTTTTAAGCTTCAAGAAAAGGCTCTACGTGGGTCTGAATCGCCTTTAATAATCAAAAACCCCACTTGCAAGAAATTTGCATTCTAGTGGAATACGACTCTGTTTCATCCACAAATTTCTGTCCCTTTTTTATTCTCCAAGTAATTTCTTGTGGACCCTCAAAATGAATCATCCCTCAAATTCTTCTTTTTCTTTAACCAATCGCAGTCACATTCATTAATTTATGTTTAAGATTCTTTTCGTGATTTAGGACACATCTTTTATTTTTCCAAAACCTTCGTTTTCCTGCTTTCTTTATTAACTTTCCTTATTCAGAAATATAAATATACATCTAGATTGGTTTGGTTGAATAAATTTTTGTAATCAATTAATGGAATTAAAATATTCCCGCCCCAAAATAAAATTTCTTAAATTGTCTATTATGAAAATTTTAAATTCTTATATTTGGAATTGAAGAATGAAAAAAACAAATAACTCACTCTCATCTTTTGGGAATTGAAAGTTATATGAGAAATGTGATTTTACAAGAGCATGCTTCCACGTTTCCGCCTCTAAGTTGTTTGGACTATGCTACCATACCCTTTGTTACATTTTTAATTATCATGCTCAATGAATTTTAGATTTCTGTTTATATAAAAATAATACATATGGGCCTTGCAGTTGTGTATATAATAAATAAATAAATAATTAGGATTAGAATTCTCCATTTCGTCTAAACTTTTCAAAATCATGTTAGTGATTCCCATTCTATTCTATTTAATATGTCAGCTCATCTCATCTACCATTTCTAATTTCTAAGGCCCACCTCTAACTAATAATTTCTTAGCACAAATTATTAATTATTACATAATAAAAAAATTATTTAGTCATAAACCTAATTATGCAATCTTTTTTATCCCAAATTATTAAATTAACTTTTCAAACACGCGGCGCGACTCCAACAAGAAAACTATAAATATATACTAATAAATAGACAAACCGTGTGCAACACTGCAATTTATAAAACGAAAAAGAGGTTTCCTTGTATTTTCTCCCATTTTATGTCTTTCTCTCTTATCAAACTACCAACACAATGAGCTCTGCACCTAAATCCGCCATTAATGTTGCTTCATCTCAGCCTGAATGTTGTATGTGCGGCGATTTTGGCCTTTCTTATGAGCTTTTCCGCTGCAAGGTGTGCCATTTCAGATCTCAGCACAGGTTTCTTTCTTTCTATTTTGATATTAATTATTTGAATTCGAAAATCTAATTTCCTTCTGGAATAATATTAGATTGAAACGTTTAATTTTTGATTTCTTTTGTTTTTGTTTTTGTAGATACTGCAGTAATCTATATCCGAAAGCAGATCCGTATCAAGTGTGTAATTGGTGTTTAAGCAGCGAACCAAAAGAAAAATCGCAAAACTCATCAAATTCATCTTCTTCAAATAAAAATAGCAGCGAGGATGATAGCTCGAAGAGTATGAAGAAAGGATTAAAGAATCAGAGAGGAGGAAGCTTACAATTACAAGTAATTAATAGTCCAATCAAGAAACAGAAGTCGCCAGAAAGATCGCGGGTCACCACCCGAAGAAGACTTGTCACAGCAGCTCAATTAGAAGAGAAGAAGCTGATTAGAAGAACAAAATCAGAAGAATTATCCAACACTAACAACAATAATAATAACACTGATAAAAATAATAATAATGGAATGATGATTAAGCCAGTGTTTAGAAACAGAGTTAGAAGGTATAAACTTCTTGATGAAGTATCAAGCTGATGAATGGTGTTCTTTTTTTTTTTTTTTTTTTTTTTTGGAAATTTTGGTCCATAGAAAATACAAGGTGATATCAGATGAGGAGTGTATTATTTTACAATATTATGGTAAGTTGATTGCAAGTAACAGATGAGTGAAAAGTAAAGAAATCAGCACCATTAAAAATGTTCTAATTTTGCACCCAATCAACTTTATTATTATTTTAAAATATGAAAATGTAGATTCACAAAAAAAGTCTTTAACAGAAAAATAATGATTACATGCCATTATGTTACTTTGTGATCAGTTACTATTTTGCTCCTGAAAATTTTTTTTTAAAGTATTAGGAATGTCAGCTTCTTTTAAGAAATCAAATAGTAGTATATAATTATGATAAAAAAAAACTATAATATAAATTAAAATTCTAAAAATAAAATAAACATCAATCCATTAATAACATAACATATATAAAAGTTGGGGACAGAAAATAATAAGAAGCAAAAGCTATTAAATTACTACTTATAAAACAAAATGATTTATTAATTTTTCAAAAATATCATGGCACTATGTGCTGTGAGCACCATAGTTGGAATCTCAAAATTAAATAAAAAATTTTGGGTATAAGTTTTTTTTTTACATAAAATGAGAATATATTAATAAACAATAAAAATAAAGTATATTATAAATTTCTCATTAAAAAATAAGAAGTACAATGAGTAAAATTTTTAATATTATGATAAATGGATTTTAGTAATAGATTTGTATGATTAAAAAGTATTTATATTAAGTTATGATCTCATTATCCTCTTTCTTCGTTGTCGAGAAATGATTTTAGTTAAATAAATTCTATATCATAATTAAAGAGTCACACAAGATTCAAAGTGAGATTTGCTCTATCAACTCCTTAATTGATTTTAATTTTGTGGGATAAAAAAATTTACTTGGTCAAATGGTGATGTTGAGACCAAAGCTGATTAGCAATTGAATAGAATCGTAGAAGGTATGACTTGGCTTTCACTTTTCTCAAATTATTCGGTTCAAAATCTATTTAGACATGGATCGGCCCAACAATTCTTATTCAGGAAATTTAGGAGAAAAAATGATCCTGTGACTTAGGGATGAATGATGATACTTGTAAACTTGAGATGTCTAAAAAGTTTGGAATGGTACTACTGTCTTTAATTCTAAAACAACTATAGAATTATGTTGCAACAATACTTTGACAAGGTGGGATTGGTCTCACTTTAAAACTGTGAACATAAATATTACCGAAATTCAAAAAGAATTAAACTGGGGTTCATTATTGAATAACGAATCTTGTTGAAAAATATGAGTAGTTAAAACGGGAAAAAAATAAATAGTTTTTCAAAATATAAGAATTTCATAGTCTAATAGTAGTAAACTAAAAATATCTTAAAATTAGTCTTTTAAAATTAGAATATCTAAATATAAATTAGATTAATATTAAAGAACATAAGAATAATTTTTTTTTTATGAAAATAAAATGTTTTTTTTTTCTTTTGACTTTGCAACATTTTTCTAGTTTATAAAACCAGTTTAGAAGTTAAAAAAGAAAAAAAAAAAAAACTTGAACAAACAATTAAATAACTAGATTTTAAGCTGAAAAGTGATAAAAAAATTATTTTAAAGTGATGCCACACACATTAAATTGTGTGAATTGAAGATGAAGCAGATAGATAGAATATGATGATGGTAATTGGTAGCTAGGGGGATTTCTAATACTATGAAGCATACTTTTCTTCTTATAAGGTCTAAGTAAGCAGTGACATATATAATATGAATGTTGATCTTCGGGACCAATGACAACGAGGCTTAATAAGCACTGGAGCATGTAATTTTTTTTAGAACTGCAAAAATACTTACCAAAGTTAATAATTTCTTTTTAAAAAATCTGTCTTATATTCTGTCCAAAGATAATATTGCACTTTGATTGAGTACGTAAAAATATTATTATAAAATTTGTTAATTTAAATTAAAAAAATCCTTGATTAATGTATTTGTGTGCTCTATTATCCCACCATAAAAAAACCAATTCATTCTATCATCTTGTCACTATATAGTATTTTTTTTTTGCTGATCATTGACAAGAATATCATTTTCATAATTTTTATTGCAAAAATAAAATTTATTCTATGTCTTCACGCGACAATAATTATTTTATTATACTTGTCTTAATAAGTTTTATTGCGCATAATTATTATTTTATTAATTAATGACTCTATAAAAAAAAGACTATTTAAAATATAAATAATTTAGAGATGAAGAGACTTGATATACCTTTTGTATGAAGGTACATTCTGTCTTTAATAGGACCTTTTAATCTATAGGAACTTGGAGTCCAAATCACATTTACATTCCAACACAAATATAGGCAAAGGTTTAGGTGCAAAAATTACTTGTAAACAGCAGCAGATAGCAAAGGACTTGATGGGAGTTAAATTAATTGATTGCGAACAAAAAGATGCTGGGTCTCAGACTAACCTAAGATACCAATTAATTCGAATCCGACATATGCTCTCTTATGAGATCTATTTTGATTTTCTCTATCTTAAACATATTTACATGTCTCTATTTGTTTCAAACAAGAATCTTATAAATATTTTCTTCTTCAGTAGTAACTAACAAGACAAGATGGGTGGGCCATTCAGTTCCAAAAAGCAATGAACAGTCCATCACATTAAAGCCCAAGCCCATAGAATAAAACCATTCGATTTCCAACCAACAAAGGAATTTTCCAGCATCCACTGAATTATAAGTAGTACTATGCTGAGAATTGTCATATTGGAATCAAACTATTTACAATTTCTTTGCTGAGAAAGACACTAGAATTGCACAGCAAAGGTCCCTTCACATTGCCTGCTATAGGTAGTAACATATGCTAGTAGACTAATAGAAATTGTAGGATGGTAAATATAGGGAATATATGTATTCAGAAATGGCGGGAGCTTGGGTCGTGCTTAACTCAAGGAGATAAAGGAGTCCAATGCAGAAGTAAGAGCCGTATATCCATCTCTCAATAGCTACTTCTATAATAGTTATTGAAAACACTGATCAAAATCATTACAAGACAGAAAGATTAGAGTTGAAAATGAAAGAGATTACAAAAAGATTTGGGAAAATAAAATTGAAGTTATTGGTACTATAACCGCTGTTATTACTGTAACTAATGCTATTATTGTTATTACAAGTACTATTGTTATTGTTGCCGCAACTATTGTTGTTGTTATTGATGCCGCTACTAGTGTAATATAGTTAAATTTATTTATAGATAAAATGATAAATCATTTTAATTTTTAGAATTATATGGAATTCAATTGAATTATACAATTTAATTTAGTCATTTCAAATATTTGAAATGAATTCTATAAGTATTCATTAGCGAATAAATTCTAAATTCATGTTTCACTCATTCTAAGAGAGGGACTAAGAGATATCATATTTATATTTTGAAAATTTTATTTAGAACTATTTCGAATTATGTTGAACAATTGAATTATATAGCAACTTAAAAATCTAAAGTTTATACTTCTTTTCACTATTTTCATTTTTTCCTATATTAACCAAATTTTCTGGCTCTGCCTCAATATGTATCGTATGTGATATGTCATCTATTTAGTTGTTTTTTTTTTAAAAAAAAAAAAATTGTGCTGATCTTTAAAATTTGTTGTTGTGCGATCTGATTATTGTGTAGTTACAGTTTCTATTGGTTAAAAATGGTAATAAAAAGTTTATGTTTAATTCGGTTCTTTTTTAAAATTGAGTATGAAACTCAGGACCATTTTATCCGAATATGGATATATATATACACGTGTTTTATACGTTTTCGATTTAAAAAATTCAACATAAAATTTTGGCATTTTATATTTATTTTAATTATTAACCGTAAATTGAAATACAAATGCAAATAATACATAAAAAGTCATATTTACTTCTATCATTTCTTTTCCAATCATACAAATTATTAGAACCAACACAATTAATCTTACAACAACACAATTATTTTAAACTAAAAATATATATAACTTCATAATAGCATAAACATATAATCAATAATATTTGCAAATCACTTTTAATCAATAAAATATTTAAGAGAATGATTCAGAATAAGCGTCGAACTAGGACTAGAATTATAATTTGGATGTTGTTACGAATATAAAAGAGAATTACAACTAAAAAATTTTTAGAGTTTAAAACGGAAAAACTTGATCATACGCGTTTTATATGAAAAATTAAAATATTTTTTAATTTCATACGATTCT
Source organism: Croton setiger (assembly GCA_948099555.1). NCBI lineage: Eukaryota > Viridiplantae > Streptophyta > Magnoliopsida > Malpighiales > Euphorbiaceae > Croton > Croton setiger. The sequence goes on from CANUEY010265673.1 coordinate 53,589, forward strand.
ATTTGTTTGGTACAGTTTTTAGTACAGAACATTCGTTAATTCGCGTTTAATACAGATTTTAAACAGAAAAATGGTAAGAGAGATTATGTATTTTTTTTACAAATTGGGCCAAGCTTAGACAGTGTACAGTTAGGAGCCCATTCTGAGTCACATAAGGAAAGTTTGGTAGAGAAGTCCATCCATCTAAAAATATTAAAACAATGAAATTAAGAGTACATTCAAATTTTATTGATGGCGTAATTATATGATACTTAAATAAATTAATCACTGTGAATTAATGATTGGTATTATTATTTCAACTTAAAATTGAGATTTATTAGCATGATATAGCAGTATCATTTTCACTGAGGTATTAATTATCAAATAATATTGAAACAACCTTTTAAGAATAGGAAAAAAAAGGGTTAGCCACTTGGCAACATCAGCTTGCCCAATCCAACAGAATAATTGAAAGCTTTATGATGATTATGCCAAAAGCAAAAGATGGGTCTTTTTATAATTTTGTAGTCTGCAAAATTTTATAATTTTTCCCATTACGTAAACAGATTCAATCCAACGCAAAAGGAGCCGGAAATTTGGCATCATCAATTACGCTGTTTTATTAATACTAATTAACTAAATGCAATGCAACTCACTTCCTCACTTTTCAGGTTTATTACAATAAATAATGGCTGCTCTCACAATTGCTTCCCAGTTTCATGCCACTATGCAACAAATTACAATCCGGTACCTATCTATTTTCTAAGTTCTATCTAGCCTCTCTTTTCTTTATTAATTATAATTATTGATGGAAGCAACTGCTGGTGATATTTTATTTTATTTACTGTATATTAAAATTTTAAAGATTTACCAAATTTATTTTTACCGACCAATAATTAATACTAATCGAATTTCCAACTGAATTATCAGATTATACTAAATATAATAAGTAAATGTCAAAATGTATATTTTTTAAACAAAATTTAAAGAAAAAGATGAATAAAAAACATCAATTTTTACAAGAAATTCGATTTATTTATAAACTATTAATTTTACCAAAAACTGTTTTACCAATTTCTGAAAACTCATTTTGATTATCAAATATCAAATAGTACAAAAATTTGATAACTGTTATCGAATTATTTTAGTAAAAAATTTTGGTATTCGGTAAAAATACTCACCCCATAAGCAACCCCACATTTAATAAGAATTAAACTAAAAACTAAATACTTAAAGTCATGTAATAAAATGGGTAAGCCTGCCATATTGACTTAATTTGTTTTGTTTTGTGTATAAGTTAATTTACTAATAATGGTTTGAATAATATTGAATGATAATTGAAATTTGACTAATAACTCGTAAAACTGATAGTTTCTATATGTTATTAAAACTTGTTAAATTAAGACTTAAATTAAAAGTATGAGGGTTACAGTACTCTGATGGACTAAAAAAAACTTTCAATACTTGCTAAGTGGCAAAATTTGCATATGAAGGAAATTGTTAAGATGTGAGGATAATCCTATGTGGAATAAGAACTAAACAACTTAAGTCAATATGGCCTAAGTCCTATTATGAAAGTGAATTAATACTAATGATTTATTAATAATGATGATGATAGAAAGTAACTATTAACTTTTAGAACTCGAATTATTTACAAGTTTCTCTTTTATAAACCTCAGTTTTTCTCTTCTTTATAGTAAACTATTGGGCGACCAATATGACTATCCATTATCTTATTATATTGTTATTTATTTATGGTTTATATTTCTCTAATAAATATCTAAATTTATATTAATTTAGATAATGTGGATCAGTTCGTAAAACTATCATAGTTAATTCTCCATATAAATGTTGATAACAAACTAATCATAAATTAGGAGCAAATATAATGTAAGTTGTTCATCGACAAATAATGGACGGACTTTTACTTTGTGTTAGTTAGTAGGCATAAGAATTAGTAGGTAATCAACAACCCAATAAAATTGGTCTTACGGTAGATAAAAGTTAGGTAAAAATTGAAGAAAGGACCCACTCATTTACATGTTCATCTTCCATAATAATAATATATATTATTTTCTTTTCTTGCTGTCTCATTAGAATTTAGTTAAGTGAGTGGAATATATTACTATTGCAATCATGCTATGTGCGGGTCGGAGTCGAACTTCACAAAAGGTATTTTAGATTAGAGCGCCAAATTGCAAAATAGGTATCCAATTTTCCAAAGTAAATTAAATTTATAAAAAATAATAGTTTTTTAAAAACGTATTATTCTCATCTCTACCAATAAAATTATAGTTTTCTTATCAGTAATTAGAAAAAATAAAAAATAAAATGGCTAAAATAGTAAAACCTATATAATTGTAATGTAGATTGGTCTACCAAAAAAAAAAAAATTGTAATATATATAGGAGTTGATGTGTTGCATGTGATAGAATTTTTGAAAAATTGTAATTTATTTTTTATAGATGCTGGGTAATTTAGAGTTTTAAAAGACTTATTTCAGAAAAAAAAAAAAAAGAAAGAAAAAGCCTGCCTACCTACTCAACGGTTTGACTCATCGTTTTTAGCTATTTGAAGGAATAAAATACCCTTTAATTTTACTCTTTCAAAAAAGAACCCTTTAATTTTAATTTTATAGCTTAATTATGACATTTGTGTCCATCCATAAATTTATATACCCACATGCCATTCAATGTCTCCTACTATATATTTTTCTGATACTATATATTAAATTATTAATAGTATCCATTGATTCTAAACGTAAACTACAATCATTAATACTTTAAATGAAACTTAACTCAGTGTAGTTGAGAGTGGACTTAATACTCTAACTTGGGTTTATTTTTGTTTCATTTACTTCTACTAATTTAGTGGTAGGTGAGCTCTGACCATATAGTTACCAGTAATCTTTATTTCTAAATATGCTACACATTACTTGAAAAATAAATCAAAAATTAATGATTTCCATTGTTTCATGAAATTCGAGAAGAGTTCAGTAGAATGGCAGAAATTAGAAAACTTAACTCATAATCCCGCTAGTTCTAATTGAATTTAACTTATTAATATTTAAAAGTTGATATTAATCGATTAATTTAATTAGTTTTTGCTCTTATTTTCGTTATATTTCATAGAAGAAGAAAAAAGCTTGTATTTTTACCCAACTTAATTGTTCATCATTAATTTTATGGATGAAAACCTAACCAAATACATTTATATATTTCACATTATCATCCAATATGCAATTAATTTAATTAATAAATCAAATATATTATAAATAAATACGTTAGAGACAAATAAAAATACATTAAGTTGAAAAAATATTAATTATAAAAATATATTAAGCAAGCATTAATTAAACATTACTTAGCAAGCTAAAAATAAAATAGACACACATATTACATTATTTTTTAAAAAAAGTACAAATTAGCTCAAAGGATGATTTGAATTAGTTTATTGCTACCACAAATGCTCTATTAATGCATCACTAAAAGCAATTATTAATGGTGTGTGTTGCTAATTATTTTTTCTATTACAATCTTAGTTATTCTATACAATATAATATAAAATAATTACTCATAAATGCTATTTATATTTAAAATATATTAATTCAAATTAAATTTTTATAATTATAAAAATATAAAACTAATTAATAATTAATACAATTTATTAAGAGGAAAAAAAACCTAATTGCAAAGATTTAACTACTAATATAATAAGGGAGAACTTATATGAAAGAGATTTAAAGTTTTTGGATTCAAAGTAAAAAAAAAAAAAACAAAAAAAAAACAAAAAAAAAAACACAATAATAAAAAATGGTGTTTGCTTAAGTGTGGTGCCAAATATAGCGAAACACTGTAGCAAAATGTTGGAATGCAAGCCGTCATTTTACCGCAGGAAATTGTGCATTATTGGAACGAAAAATCGTGCGCTATTTTAACCATTGGCGCACTGATGGAGATGACTTTAATACCAAACTTTAATCATCAAATCACCCCAAATATTGAGCTTTTAACCAATGTTATCTTAATTTATATTTTCTTGTAATATCACTCTCAACTTATACAAATTACACAACTTGTGTTAATTTTCATTATCAAGATGAAAATAGAAACAAATTGTATTGAAGAAAAGTTTACAGATCAAAGAATACGAAATCAATAAAATGGAAGAAAATAATTCTCAACTTTCAACTATCAGAATGAAAGCTTACAAAACAGAAAGATGAAAAACTAACTATCCAGTCTGTACATTCTCTATTTATATTCTTCTTCCTAATTCGGAATTAAAATCAAAATGCAATTCAATTAATCTTCATGTTGTGCTGTGCATCCAATTGACTGGTTAACTGTTTTCTGTTATAACAGAAAACAATTATCCAGAAACATCGAAGGAGAAGAAGAGGGGAGGAAGGCATGCTTTCTGTCTCATGTTGAAACGACGTCGGCCTACTTATTCAAGGGACGTCGTCGTTTCTTTTTCTTCAAATATTCCCGTTGCACATCTTCTTCAAATATTACCGTTAACATCTTCTTCTTCCTCAGCTACTTCTTCACAAAACTGTTTCCATGTCCAGAATCTGTTCTCTCACAAAATTGCTCCAATAACTTGAAAAGGATTATAAAAATACAGAAAAGAAAACAAAATCAACTGATTGATTCAGAATTAGAATCTGAATCAATCACATTAAACTAATGTTGTATTCTATATATGTACAATGAGATGAAACAGATACAATCTTCTTTCTTTTGTAACTTACAACATTTTAACTTGCAACAACAGTAGAAGTAGTGAGTCAGTTTTTGTGACTTTCCTCTTCGGCTGCAAAGGTGGTGGAAGAAGAGAAAGAGGAAGAAGCTCCTAGATGTTCTTGCTCTTCTAAAAAGGTCACCTAATTTACGAGTTTCTTTCAATCATAATTTTTTTTTGTCAGATGGTGTAATTTATTACTAGATAATAAATTACAATAGTTGAAATAATATTTGTCAAATGCCCAAAGTTGGATGTGATTTGAATATTTTCGCCATCTTTTCACCGTTTTCCTCCTTTCATGCATAAATATAAGTTTACTTGTCAATGCATTGGATGAGTTTAGGGTTTAAAAATAATTCGAATAGTGCAATTGATATTTCAAAACTTTTAAATATGTTAAGTTAAATAGATATAAAATTGTCAAGTTTAGTAATGTTAACTTATGAATACCAAACGAAGAATTAATGCATATTTTTTCAAAAGCGTAAGTAAATTTCATCTTTTAAATTCAGAATTGAAGTTTTTAAAGGCATAATCACTAATTACTTTCCATAATAAAAATCACCACCTAAATTATTCCATGGTACTAGCATAGGGATGAAATACTAATAATTTTACAATATACACCCTATTTGTAGATTACACTATTAATTTTTTGGAATATTTTGTTGTTGCTAAAAGATTAAGGAAGTTAGAAAGATTATCATGGATGATTGCCAAATAAATAATTTAATTTCATGTCTTAATCTTTCCAATCATACATAGTAAAACGTCATTATTAGAGAGTACTAGAAGAAAAATAGAATTATGAATACTTAGTGCGTGTTTGACAAAAAATTTTAGAGTTTCTTTTCAAAACACTAAATGTTTTTTTTTTTGTCATTCGGTAAAATAATTTTTAATTGTTTAAATAACGTTTTATTAAACTCATGTAGTTTTTAACGTTTTGTAAACAGTTAAAACGTTACTTAAAGGTTTAGTTATTTGTGGAATAGACCCTTAATCTAATGATGAAGATAAGCCAACAATAATCAACCCCAATCTTAATTTTGTAATCTCTTTCATTACATAATAATGACATACTACTATTCTCATTTTATAAAATAGTCATATTGCGACATTTAACTTTAATTAAATAAGTAGTGTATTGCATAGTAAATATATCTTTTTATCCTGATAATAATAGTATGTTTATAAAATAAACTAAGTTGTTTTATATTTTAAAATTCTAGTATTTAAACTCTTATCATTTATATTACTCAAATAAAAAAAAAAATTAATTCTATTCAACAGTTAACGATGAGTACTACCATAGCAATAGAAATTGTAAAAATGTTGTATAACTTCTTTTATAAAAAATATGTAGTAAAATAAAAATCATGGTCGGCTTTATTGACTTTAGTGAAGTTACACTCTTTTCTCTTCCCAATATTTTTTCAAATTAGAAGTTTTTTCTTAATTTTTTTATATAAATAATACAACAGTTTAAAGTTTTTTCAATATAGTAAAATTTAAAGGATAAAAATGAAAAATTTAATGATAAATAGATAGACGGATTAATTTTTTGAAACTAAAATTCCATCTTCTAGTGCAATCATTGATCTAAACAGCAATCAAGCGTTTCCCGGATTTGTCACTTCCCATTGTACAAAAACATTGAGAAGATCAATCAGAGCAGTACTAGATAAATCATAGTTGATTTATTTAATAATTTTAATTGTAAAAAAAAATAATAATAAGATGGGAATGGAAAAGTAAAAGTAAAAGGAGTAGATAGCTTCGGCCCACCATCTTTAAGCCAAGCCCGAGAAATTCCATTTGAAATTGCACGCTTTTGCATGTATCAACTACAAAAAAGAAGATTAAAATATGATTATTTTCACACCTTTGTGTTCTCACCTTCTTCAAACCCCTAACCAAAGCTGTAAAACACAGTACACGCTTTTATACTTTCTTCCTACTTAGTTATGGCTTTTGCCGCTCTCTCTTCCTGCCTTTGCCTCTCCCTCCTCCGTCTTCTTCCTATTTATCACTATCTCCTTCTCCCCAACAAATAATTTTTTTCTTTCTTCTTCTTTTTCCTCTTGTTAGTATGGGTTATCTCTCTTGCAATGCTGAATCTGCAATTGCTACCTGCGATCCCTACAATTGGGATCGCAAGATCAGGAAAAACAGAGCACACAAAAGCAATCACAATAAGCCTTTTCAACTCCGAGATTTCACTTACTCCGAGTTAGTAAAAGCTACTAATGGCTTCTCCGCCGAATGTTTCCTCGGTAAAGGTAGTCACGGTACTGTTTATAGAGCTTTTCTCGACGACGGTAAGCTTATAGCCGCCGTCAAGAAGACCTATCCTAATAATTCATCAATTAGTAGTCATCACAATTCCTGTACCAGCAGTAACTGCACTGCTTGCACAACTCCTGCAGAGAATGAAATTGAGATTCTCTCCAGAGTTCAGCATCCCAGGCTTGTTAATCTCATTGGCTTCGCCGTCGACTCCAGAGACCGGAAACTTCTAGTTGTAGAGTATATGCCCAATGGTTCTTTGTACAGTCTTTTGCACTCTAATTCTAGGCCGCCCGGTTGGACCAGACGTGTACGATTCGCTTTGCAAATAGCTAAGGCGGTTCAAGCTTTGCATTCTGCGAATCCACCGGTGATTCACAGAGATATTAAATCGTCGAATGTGTTGATCGACGATCAATGGAAAGCGAGGATAGGAGATTTCGGACTAGCGTTGAGAGGACACGTGGAAGATGTACGAGTTAAATGCACCCCGCCGGCTGGAACTTTAGGATACCTCGACCCTGGCTATCTCGCTCCCGGCGACTTGAGCACTAAGAGCGACGTTTTCAGTTTCGGGATCTTATTACTGGAAATTATTAGCGGTAGAAATGCAATTGATGTCAACTACAGTCCTCCATCTATCGTAGACTGGGCGGTTCCGTTAATCAAGCGCGGCGATTACTACGCGATTTGCGATCATCGAATCGGTGCGCCTGTCGATCCAGTAGCAGTAAAGAATTTGGCGATCTTAGCAGCCAGATGCGTGAGATCAACGGCGGAGAAGCGACCGGGAATGGAAGAGATAGTGGAAGGATTGAAAGTTGTAAGTAAGAGAGTTCACGCGCCGGTGATATGGAATCGTTTAAGGAGGCGCGTGGGACGGGCGGAAGAATCGCGTACGTTGGAGGCGGTGGTAGATACAAACGAAGAGGTTGTTAATTCAAACATGAAGACAGTTAGGACGGGAAGTAGAAGAAACAGGAAAGTATCTAGTGTTACGAGCGTAGAATATGGGAAGGAAACGATGGGTTTAACAGGAGGCGAGGGAGTAATCAGATCGAAATCGGTCGGTTCATTTGGCGAGATAAAAATGGGCGGTTCAGATTTGAGAAGAAAGCAAGGAGTAGCGGTGAAAATGGCATTAGTAAAACTAAGCAAGTCAAGATCAATGAGTGTATTGCAAAGCCCAAAGATTATGCAGTATAATAACAATAGCAGAGGCAGAGGGAAAGGGGAAAGCAAAAGCTTTGTGTTTGAAATAGAAGCTTCTGGATCAAAGCTATTTATAGGTTTGGATGAGAAATCTGAAAGAGAAATGCAGGAGAGGCCATTGGTCTTAATTTGAAAAGCAGATCTTCTCTCCTATCAAACTTATGGAATGTTGTCGGTTGATGAATTTGATATTTGTGGTAAATGCTGAGGATTCATCAACTTACAACACATCATCTTTAGGAGATGACATCAAACAACCAGTTTCAATTCCTTCTCATTTTTCTTTTTCTGAATTGTCCAAATTTGTACTATTTCTTATTTTCAAATTTCAATATATAATTTTTTAGATTTTTTTTTTAACAACTATTCTCTGAGATACTTCATCCCAATATTAAGTTCGTAATATTCCTCTTTTTCATTAAACAAATTATCCTAACAATTTTTAAGCCCAAATCCATGTTTTCGCTCAGTGCTAGCGCCTGGCCTAGCGAAGCCACCTGTACTAGTGACACAACTTCTCATATGGGTACCGAATTTAGAAGTCATTGATAATGTATTTGCTTGAACAAATTAATTAAATAACCAATTTTGAAGTTTGTATTCAATTAGATTTCAAAAATCTTTTTATAATTAATTTATTTTACATACTCGTTAACTCATGGAATAAAATCACATAATTCTTTCAACTCAAGGGTACAATCAAAATTATCATAGAAAACATAATAGGAAATCAAAAACTTTTTTATTTCCGAATTTATGACCTTTCATTATGCCTTCTTAAACTATTATCCCCACCAATAAAGCAGATCGAAATTCAGATGCAATAAACTCAATGACAATGGTGCAGTCGACTAATTATAATGACCAGCAATAGAAAGTCCCCAAAAAAAAAAAAAACTGAGATGAAATATAAAGATGGAAGGTTCTGTAAAGACTCAAGAAGGTGATATAAAACTAGACAATGGTGGAATCTGATTTTGTGGATCTTTGAGAGTATCATATAGAGAAAATAGAATTGAAATGTTCATGGCGGTGTGAAGTAGCTTAAAATGGGGATCACTGATCATGAGTGTTATTGGAGACCATGAATTGGATGAAATTGTTTTATTATATGGGTGAGATGAGGCCAGCTTATTGATGTTGTAACCTAAGTGACATAAAAGATGAGGCGTTTTAACCTCGGTTAAATTTATTCAACGCAACCGAGTTTTATAGGGTAAAACCCGAATTTGAACAGGCCTCTAGCCCATGAACTATTATCAATTTATCTAAATTTCTAATAAATTCTAGTCAAAATACTAATCAACTTGGACGGACCGCTGACATATTCAACCGCATGGATTTAAATTCTCCCATTCTAATCCTGTTATCATATGGGTTTTGAAGTGATCTTATTCCTCTCTTATCATGTTTAGTAATGTTTCTAAATGATCTTCCTCATTTTATATTTTATATGCTTAGTCCCCAAATCATTCCACATCTTCTCTACCAAGCAAGCTTCTGTCCCCTTCCAATCCTACTGACATATTTCCTAGATTGAAATCTTGAGGAAGTGCAACGGGATAAGAAGGGAGATAGAAAGCATGATGCTTGTTAAGTAATAATGAAATAGGAATTTCCATTTTAGAAAGATATTAGCTATGAATTACGGATTTTTGTAATTAAACATTCAAAAGTTATCAAATCCTCATTTTTCTATTCATTGGCAGAGATGATCCAAATCGATTAATTATTTTTTTTTTTTATCATATTGGTTGATTATGTAATAATATTGAATAAATCTTATTAAATTTTTTTAATCCTGATACAATAACATGTTCAATAAAAGAGTGAAATTCTTCTCTAAAGTGAATGTCCATTTAATCGTTAAACTTTTTCTCAGAAACAAACTAAGAGTAACTCTAATACTAATTTGTACTAAGAGTAACTCTAATATTAATTTGTATTGCAATTGTTATCTTCTCTTTTTAGACACATAACTCAATTGAATATTGTTTAGTTGATCTTCCAAAAATTGTTAGTTTATATTACACAATGCCTATTAACAAATCAACTTGATAATCAAATTTACATTTACATTGAAGATAATTTTTAAAAAATGTTTTTCCATTTTTTTATATGACAAGTAAATAAAAGCAATCCACTTTTATATTATGATTGGTTGAAAATTAAATTATGAGTCGACAAATAAGAAACCATCATAAATATCTCCAACCCAAACAATGCAATTAGAATTTAAAAAAAAAAAAAAAACTAATTTTGCTGGGCCACTGAATTGCATACTCGTGTATAACATGACGAATGCTAAAAAACTGCAAGGAAGAGTACTTCCAAGTTGAGAGATAGAATAAAATTATTAAGTTCATTCAGAGAAGGGGTTCTATCATAACCATTGATTTTCTGTACCAAACATGAAAAACTGCAAGAAGCTCAAATCATTTGCAAAACAAACCTTGCTAGAAAAGAAGCTCAAATCCTTCTCAAACATGACTCTCTCACCATTTTTTCCCTTATTTAGGCTGTTTTTATGCAAAACAAAAATAGTGTTCATTAACAAATAGTGCACCAAACATAATAAGACCAACCCGGATCTAGTGGTACACATGTAGTCCAAAACAGCATTTAATGCTTAGAGATGATCTTGGTCTTATTGGGTTCCATTGTTGAAAATGATGTTACTAATATATGATAACTAAGGTTAGACCCAAAATTCATTTCTTCTACGACTATTATTTTACCCATATATGCATTGATTATGATTACTTAGCACGTGCCTTACTTTTACTAAATTCTTACCTTATTTCTTTGCCTCCACATTAAAATGATACCATTTATTTTCCCCTCCATAGTCATCCATTTTTAGATGCATTTCCACCACACATACCAACTTCTTCAGTTCCTACCAGTAAATCAACTCACCCTTCCATTTTTGTGCATCTTATGTTATAAATGTACAATTTAATTTCTTATTCTTCGTCACTATCGAAGACAAATGTTATTTTGGAATAATTAATGATTTTTCAAAAACATGAGTGTAGGAATTTGGAATCCAATTAAATTTAAAGTAACTTAAAATTGTAGTAAAATTCAAAAAATACTTATCGAGTTTTAATTCAAACTCCATACGTTGTTTTTTTATATGCTAACTTTCTAATTTACATTTTATTTTGCGGTTTTCATGAAAATATATCACAATTCAGCATATTAAAAAAAAAAAATAGAGTTTTATATAGTGTGTTCACCTATTTGAAACGCTTTGGAATTATTTACGAGGCTACTTTGAACTCTAGATTGGGTCCTAAATCCAGATTCCAAGCCCTTATTGATAGAGGTTGGGCTTTGAATTGGACTTCAAGTGAAAATGAAATAGCAAATTCAAGTGGAAGGCTAGTCCAACGCATAAACTAAATGTACGCTTGCCGACGTTTGCAATTTCGCATGTTTGTCATCCTTTATTGTACCTGTCAATCACATTATTAACATAAATTTAGTACATATTTAAGGAAAATGATATTATCTGAATTATTAATAACTTTTTTTATATTTACAAAAAATATATACGCACTAATTTTTTTAATTATTAAGTTATATATATATTATTAGAAAATAAAAATATTAATCAAATAAATATAATATTTAACTAATATTTCAAATTATTATTTTGAAATAAAAAAAAAATGATATTTTAAACATGTAGATATTTTATCAAAATAAATTATATAAATTTACCTTTATTAAGATGTACCTATTTTAGTTATTTTTAAACCACAATATAAATCAAATAATTAGATTTTATTAAATGCTTTTAACTAATTATGGAGAGTTAATGTTATAAAAGTGCAAAATTCAACTGGCAAAATGGATTTAAGCGATAAGTAATTTAAATTCGCTTAAACAAATATTTAGATTAAAGATAGTATATGTTGTTATCGTCCCCAAGACAACTCATCTACTATTGCAAATATACGGTCAATCGAGATTAGTTGGAACAAATCCCATAAACCTGACATGCTTCCAAAAAAAATGCAAAATTCGTATCCATTCCTCTAATCAAATCATGCAGAGCAAAAATTATTTCCATTTTCATTTTGTTTTTGGAAAAAAAACCTTTCCATTGAGTGTATTATTGATGATTTGACAGAATTAAATAGTATCAATCGAGGTTTTCATTAAAATGATGTGTTATTAAAAAAAATAATTGAATTTTTGTAGTATGAATAATAGTAATTTGTTTAGAATCATGGGTTTGGAAGGAAAGCGCGAGTTAGGTTATTATTGAGACCGTTATCTTAACCTCAACCATGTGGTCTAAACACTATTCCTACCAAACAAACTTTTTTTTGCTGATCACATAAGTCATAACCAACCATCATGTGGAAACTGTAATCTTTCTCCTCTTTTTTCTGACACATAATAATCTAATTTGAAGCTAAATTTCCCCAACTTTTCCTTTTATTTACATTTATAAGGACAAATATTGGATTATTAGTGTAATATATAATATTAGTCCCATAATAAGTTAGATTAAGGAATTATAACGGGAAGGGAGTGTAGTTAGATTTGGACGCACACTAATAGAGGGAATTAGTGAAGTGATAGTAACGGGACATAAAGATCCAAAAATAGGTTGGGCCATGAGGCCTTTAAGTGGGGATTGGTTGGTGAAGGGCCCACTTTGGAGATTGATGGATGTACAAGTCTGATAATTAGGATGCCAAGCAAGCTCATTCTTTATTTTATTTCCTGCATTATTATTATTATTTAAAATAAAAGGGAAATTGTTGGAGAGGAAAATAAAAAAAGGCTGCCAAAAAGCATGGAAATGGAAATGAAGATCAAATCAAAGGGCTCCCCACTCCTTTCCTCCGTCTTGTCAACATCTTTGTCCCCTCTCGCACAAAGAATCTCCGTTATTCAAAAACGGCTAAACACATTCAATAACGGAACGGGGGAAACACACGTGGCCGTTTTATTTAAGAAATGGTGTCGAAGAGTTGCAGGTCCACTGTAACACACAACAATTACAGGGGGCGGATGGTTGGTTTCCCGCCAGCTGACATGAGAGTGACACAAGAACGGGGTCAGCGCAGCGCATACCGGGATTTCTCTTCTCTTCCTTCCTCTTTCTTCTTCTTAGCCTCTGCCTTTTTAACTTTATCTATTTCTGAGTTCACCAATGGCTACAATTTTCAGAGCCTAATCCTAGTTTTGTAAGAGACACGTGGCAGCTACACAAGGTTTCACATCTTACATCTGCTCACCTAAATATATTAAGGTAAGCTAACGCTTATTGAGTTATTATCATTTTGTCAGTCGATTTTAAAAAATTTAAATTAGCATTTGTTTCTTGCGCAATGCTGCACCGTACCGTTGAAAGTACCCGGGAAAAAAAATCTCCCTTCCGTCTCATTCCTCTATTTTTACTTCCGAGCTCCTCTCTCATCCTGGTTTGTGTGGGATGATGGAAAAACAATGGAAATTAGAGAAGTCTCCTATAGAGACTTTCACTATTTGAGTTTTTTGGGTTTTATTTTTAATTATCCCATAACTCATTACATAAATTGGTTTGCCTTTAAATTTAAATTTGATATAAAATAATTTATATTGTTAAACATAACTTCACCAGTTATTTTGGAAGAAAAAAAAAACAACAAAAGAAATGAACATTGGAAAAGTTTTAAATCCATATCTCTAATTAGGAGAATGTAGTAGACCGGTATGTGACTCTTCTTCCCTTAACCAAGGTTCGGAATTCGAACTCCATTTGGTTATGGAAAAATGTTAAATCTCTTGATCAGCTGTTTCATTCTTCCAAGCGTTTACAATTCAATGATTTGAATTATTCTAGAACATTAATATGCTTGAAAAATGACTTATTTAAGACATCCACGCGAACTATTAGTGATTTTGCAAAAAGCATACAAAAGGTCTTGGGTTTAAAGGATGATGGTAGCACTTATAGGTTTAAATAGCGGTGATGACACTTATAGTTTTTAATTTAAGATTTGGTTGTCGAGTTGTTATTGTGTAATTTGTGATTGTAATTGAGATTTGAATTAATAAATTATAATGAACACTTGCAATATAATATAATACAAATGATATTTAGAAGCAAGTGTGCGGACCAATGATGATGGTTTAGCACTTTCTCTCCTTCCCCTTCCCCAAAATACATATATATATATATATATACACGAACATATAAAAATAATATTAACAAAGTAATTTAACATGCAGAATATAAAATTTGTTCTAAATAATAAAAAATTTAAAAGAGAAAAATTAAATTAAGCAAAGATGGAAAAATAAGAAAAGTGAAAGAAAATCACCGGTAAAAATGGCTAAAATGATCAAATATGTCGGAAACTAAAAAAAAAAGGAGGGGAGGGGAGAGGGCTATAGTTTTTACTTTCACCTTTGAATAAATACATTTTTTTTTAACCAATCCTCTAAATAAATACTTTAGTATATGAGATAGTATATATTGAGTGTAATGGCATTATTTTAATCTTTTTTTTTAGAAAGATTTTTGTTATAAACTGAAAGGTGAAGGTATGTATTTTGTATTTTTTGTTATTAATCTGTAATGGCCCTATTTTAATCTCCTTTTTCTTTTTCTGTTGCTCGGAGTATTTCAAGGGTGTCCAAGTCCCAAGGTGTAAACGTTTCCATCTTCTCTTCTGCAAATAAAGAAATGGAAGAAGAGCTCCCCAATCATTTGCAACATAAGTGCTCTCTCTTCCACCTGTTTTTCTGTTTCATTCCTTTGTTAGCTTATGGAGAATTTGCTCTAAATGGGCCTATGCTTCATCCCACCCTTAACCTTTTTTTTTTTATCCGATCCAATCCGAATTCTTTTAGTATTCAATCGAATAGATGGTGAGAAACTCCTAAATTTCATACAATTTTACTAGCACCTCCAAAAGCATTATCAACTTCCTATAGCCCCTCCCCGCCACCGATCATCGTTGTTCTAGAAACAAAAAAATAATATTTATAATTATTTTATGATAATACGAATTTTAATAGAAATAAATAGTTAATTACATGTAATTATATAAAGTTTTTTTTTTTTTGAAAGAGTAATTATATAAAGATGATTTTAGCTTTAATCATATAAATTAAGTTAAAATATAGTGTCATACATTTATATATAGAAGAAAAGAACTGTCTGTATATGGAAATATAATAAAGAGAAATGTATAAATATTGGCAGGGAAGAAGGGTCACATAATGTCTAAGATGGATGCACCAAAGCAACTTGAAATGAATCCCCACAAAATTAAATTTTGCTGGTTTAAATTCATGTTCCTAAGTTTATACTGTTAGATGTTACGATAAATATTTGTTTCTCCTCAAACACAACACTACCCCTCCATTTAGGTACAAGAATAAATATCACCTTTTTTTTAATTTTTATTTTAAAAAAATGTTAAAAGTCCATTAGAGATCAATCGGCTAGCTATGGATAATTATGCACCCAATTATGGATCATTAGATTAAGATAAAAGCTAAATAAATGAAATTTAGCTCCACTTTTTCCTTTCTGGGTCTGAATTGAAATATTTCCCTTTTTGTTAGCATGAATTTCTTTGTAATGAAAATAAAGATGACATAATACATTTTTTGACTTCAACTTATTTTTTTTGCTAGTTTGTTGACCTTTTAGAATTGATACCTCCAGTTCTGACCCTTAAATATAAAAAAATAATTAATTTAAAAGAATTTAATTATGAACATTCTGGAGAGAACAAAGATTTAGTGAGGCTCTGAGTCTAGAAAACTATGTCGCTTATCTTAGGAAAGATGTGAAAATTGGTTATTTTCCCTTCATACTCTTTGTATTATATTTTAATTATGAAAAATCTAGTATATTAATTTATTTAACTTAATTTATTTTAGGAGAAGCAATATTGTTATGTTAATCTGCGTTTCATATTTTGAATATTGTTTAAAAATAAGACCCTATATAAGGATATGATATGACATGTCCATACCAGTTATATGTTTTACATTCTAATATTTTGATAAAAAAAATACAAATAAATTCCTATATTTAATCAAAACCAATTTCTATATTAATTTTGATTTTCAATTGCATAAGTTTACATAAATTTTGAAATAGAATAAATACAAATAAAATAATATTTTTGAAAAAAAAAGATGGTTAAAAAAGAGTATACATCATATATTTTAATGGCAAAAAAAAGAAAAGAAAAAAGGAATGTAATAGTTGGATACAAATAAATTGTCCACGGATGTTGTCAAATATTATTCATTATACAAGGTATTAAACGCATTCAACTATGAAAGAGGTTGAGAATTGAATGTAAAAACCTTTGGATATCATCTTGAAGAGATGATTTGCCAATGCCATGCATTATGGTGATGATAATTAATCATCTAATTAAAAGCTTAATCATGAATCGTGAAAATAAAAGAAATGGGAGAAGGAATATGTTGTCCCGTGTTCCCAAACACCACCATTCTCTTTCAGACTTACGTCACCTTTTCTTGACACTACATACACGCTACCTCTCTGCCTTTCCATTTGCATATGTTTGGGTTAATTCAACATTACTGCTTTTACTTTTTACTGCACTAACTGTCAACAAATTAGGAAAAAGAACCACTCAACACTGCACGCCACATTATTCACTCTATTCCTCAACAGTAATTTCACCTCTCCTCTTCTCTTCTAATTTCATAATTTTTCTACAAAAATTACACCTCTTTTTTTTTTGCAGGCACAGGATTAATGGCCACACTCTCTTTAAAACTCTGTATCTTATCTTCTCTTAATTATGACCTAAATAATTTTTATTTATTTAATTCTTATTTTATATGACGACATATTAATCCCGTATAAGTACAAGTTTTATCACGGTTACCATTTGGTTAGAGAGAAAGGTCGGATCTGCTAAATAAACCGGCCATGTAGATCTTCCTCTATCAAACACAACAGGACAACACTAAAAGAGAGACCCTGAGAAGAGAAAAGAAAGATAGAGAGAGAGAAACGATGGATTTTGATGATGAGCACGAAGATCAAGATGAAGAAATGGCCATGCCGGTGCCAGCAGGTTACGACACCATTGGCAACTCATCAGCTCGCTCCAAATTCTCCTCAGCTACAGCTACAGCTCCAGCTACTGCCACGCCCGCCGCTGCCGCCGGAGAAGGTGCTTCCACTGCTCCTGCTTCTAACGCTAGAAAATCAATTAGATATCGAGAGTGTTTGAAAAACCACGCCGTCAGTATCGGCGGACATGCCGTCGACGGTTGTGGCGAATTCATGGCGGCTGGAGAAGAAGGCACTTTAGACGCACTTAAATGTGCCGCGTGTCACTGCCATCGAAATTTCCACCGTAAAGAGACTGATGGCGCCGGAGGAGGACCGGGAGAAGGAGTGTATCATCACCACCCGCAGCATCACCCTCAATTCTCTCCTTTCTATCGCGCTCCGCCGCCTGCGGGTTATTTACACTTGACGCCGCCACCGCAGAGGCCTTTAGCACTGCCAGCAGCATCTGGTGGTGGAGCTGTAGTAGGTGGAGGATACAGCAGAGATGAAGAAGATGTGTCAAATCCTAGCAGTAGCGGCGGCGGAGGCGGCGGAGTGAGCGGTGGTGGTTCGAGGAAGAGGTTTAGAACGAAGTTCAGTCAAGAGCAGAAAGATAAGATGTTGGATTTTGCAGAAAGGCTAGGTTGGAGGATCCAAAAACACGACGAAGTAGCTGTGGAGCAATTTTGTGCGGAAAATGGAGTGAAAAGACATGTGCTCAAGGTTTGGATGCATAATAACAAACACACTCTCGGTAAGAAACCCTAATTTTGACTTAAAAAAAAAAAAAAAGAGAAACCATTTCTTTTATCTTCAACCTTCAGACAATCAATCACATTTTCTAATTGCCAATGGAGCACACCAAGAAGACAAGAGGCGTGCATATATATTATCACCATTGCTTATTATTATTAGGATCCAAAATTGGGAAAATGTTTGTTTTAGGCGTAGTAACTTGACTAGGGTTCTCTTCTCACTGTTTTTTTCTCTTCCGTCCAATTTAATTTGTTTTCTTCTTTAGTTTTTTTTTTCCCTTTCTTCTACCTCTCCTGATTATTGTAGGCTGATTGATGGTGAAGATGGTGATGATGATGACGAAGTTTAATTTGTTGAATACATTGTTGCTGATGGACCATTTTTGCTCCTGAAATCAGCATCTACTAATTTTTGTTTCTTTCTTTGTTTGTTTTCAATCAAATGAATCTGGCTTTCCTCTTTAGAAAAAGAAAAGAAACTAGAGGAACGAGCAATAGGAAGAGGATCCGATCATCATAATCGAGAGAGGAAAAGGGAATTAGAATTAGATTGGAATGGGCATCAAACGTGTATAACATGCAAAGCTGCATTATTTTTCGTATTTGTCCACAACTGTCAACTTCTCCTCCTTTCTCTCCATCTCACCGCTAACTTTACTTTGTTTTCTTTCTTTTCTTCTCTCTCTCTCATTAATTTCTTTTGAATCTCTGTTTTCCTCTCTTCTCTTCATCATGCTAAAGCTGCTGATTCTGCGTTACAATATAAAAATCCACCGAACAAGGCCGCGTTGACAAATGTTTGCGTGGGAAAGAGAGTGACAACAACTTGCTTGCGACTTCAATTTTCTACTCTCTTTTGCACTTTCATTTCATCATACCTCGTCGTCGTCGTCCTCCATTAATTTCAACCTTTTTTTTACTATTCTTTTTCTAATTAGTTTACAGCTTTTTTGGTTTGTTTATTGCAGTCTCTTTAGATATTATTTGTACAATTCTCCGAGCTTGCTTTACCAAGTGGCTCTAGTTGGTGTGCACAGTAATGGTAAATGGGTAAAAAAATAAGAAATAAAAAACGAGAAATGC
This sequence comes from Croton setiger, assembly GCA_948099555.1. Taxonomy (NCBI): domain Eukaryota; kingdom Viridiplantae; phylum Streptophyta; class Magnoliopsida; order Malpighiales; family Euphorbiaceae; genus Croton; species Croton setiger. The sequence goes on from CANUEY010265673.1 coordinate 72,720, forward strand.
AGAAAGTTCAAAAGTGGTTATTAAACGTAGCCAGCAGAACTGATCCAGAGTCTTTTGCCAGTATTTACGGAGGACCTTGTGATTGTCATTTACTATACTGCACATGCTCAAATTCAATACAAATTTTAAACCCCCTTTTCTCAATTTAATTCTTGAAAAGAAAAATTAAGTTTGTCCTCATAAACAAAATTAAAGATTAATGGGGGGTTTAATGAAAAATAAAAAGAGGACAGGAAAATGTTGGAGAAAGGCGAGTAGAGAGGAGCAATTTAAGCTGTCGGAAAAAAATGATCGAAAGTTGGGTCTGATGTTGAAGTAATCTGTTCGGTTTTATGGATGGACATGAGACATGTGGTGGGCTCTGTCCCTTAAGAAAGAAATCGGAACAATAATAAATCGACTGACATTACAGCTAATGGTGTTTTGATGTTTTTGGTGCAACCTTGTCTCTTACTCCTCCCTCCACACTTCCGCTCAGCTAACATACATTCCTCCTTTCTATGATAATTTAAATTAAAATTGATCAAAGATTATGATATAATATTAAGAAGATTAAGGTTGGATGGTGAGGGTGGTATATATGTGAGAAGGAAAGAAAGAATGTAAAGCTAGTGGCTGGGAGAGAAGGCAAATGAATTCCCATTCTTAGAATTAATGGTTTGGTTTTGATTACTTTGTGTATACTAACAACCAAAAGCTAATATCGCAATCACTCCTTTCTATATATGGGCTGACATGTTAAGTAAGATGCCAACTTCTTTACTACTCACATTATCTTTTTCCATCTCTTCATTTTATTATTATATTATAATAAAATTTCATTATTCCCTTTAATTCTTTATATTCTATTTTCATTTCTTATTAATTTTTAATTATATGTATCACTAAGCATACATACTTTTTAAACGTTATTTTAAATCTTTTATGTCATGAGTTGCAATCCATTATACTTTCAAAAATAGAAAATAAATTTTAGGTGATGATATTTATAAACAGTATTAAAATGCTCTAATCTTTTTATTGAATTAATTTATATAATGTTTTCTAATTTTATTAATGTTTTAGTTTTTTATTTGACAAAAAATTAAACTATTTAATCAAATTATTAATTTTCAATTTTAATTCTTTCTACTGTATAATTTTTAGCACGTCAATAGTTATTTTCTCGATTTAAATACTAAAAATTAAATTCGATTTCTATAAATTCTCTAAAGAATATGAATTGTAAATTTCATTTTATTTAGTATAAATTGACCTAATAGAATTTCATCAATTTTTATAAAAGAAATAGTATAATTATTTTAGTATTAAAATTTAATACCTATAGTATTTAATAAAATATGGCAAGAGAAAATTCTTTTGAACAAAATTTTAAGTTAAAATAAGATAATGTTAGCATTATCAACCAATCAAAAACATCTTTTAAAAACAATTTTGGTAAATAACAAATCGAGCAAAACAATATGTTGTTCGAACTTGGCTTCTTAAGGATTATGTGGGCTCGAGTTCATTTCGAACATGTTCGAGCTCAACTCGTTTGCTCATTTAGATCTCGGTTTGAAAACTCAGCTTGTTAGCTTGTTTGGAAGCTCGTTTTGAAAGCTTGTTTCAAGCTCGATTTATAAGCTCGTGAGCTTGGCTCGTGAATAGGGGAGAGCAAATTTCGGTAATTACCGAATTACCGATCGGTAATTACCGAACCGAATCAATTCGGTAACCGAAAATCGGTAACGGTAATTTACCGATCGGTAATCGGTAACGGTTTCGGTAGGAGAGTTTGAAATTTTCGGTAAAAAAAATTACCGAATTACCGAAAAAATTACCGAATTTGGACTTCTCAAAACTACGTCGTTTTGTGTTACTATATATATATATCATTCGGTAATCGGTAGCGTTCTGAAATTATAATAATTTTCACAGATTCGGTAATCGGTAAATTACCGTCGGTAATCGGTAGCGAGACCAAAAAATTTCGGTTACCGACACCATTCGGTATCGGTAATGGTAGTGGTAAAAAACTTATCGGTTAACCGATTACCGACCGTTCGGTAACGGTAATCAGTAACGGTTACCGATTGCTCCCCCTACTCATGAATATATTCACGAACACCCTAAACGATACGTATGAAGAACACGTTCCCAAATATGTTTGCAAAAACTTAAACGAGACTGTTCGTGAAACAGTTTGCGAATAAGTGAAACAAGCTCGAGCTCGGCTCGTTTATCAGAATGAACAAACTCGAACGAGCATTAACGAATCGAGCTCCGATCTGTTCTCGAGCATATTGGTTCATTTACAGGCTTAGATAGTATAGACTATAGATAAAACTACTTTCTTTGTTTTTCTATTTTAGTTTGCGTATTTTATATTTATTGACTAACATAATTGTCTGTTGAAATGCTTGTTCAATTTATGGATTTTCTTGGAAGTTAATACAAATTTGCCAAAAATTTATATTTTTCTTTTTCATTTCCTTTTTCTCTTTAAGAATGTGTTTGGCTTGTGGATCCTCACAGTACAATAAGTTGAGAAAGTTGAATTTTGGGTATTTGGTTAGATTTATGATTCAAATTTACTAGAAAAGTTAAATTCTTAACATGCATACATATGTATGTGGAAAAATATTTTGTCTCCCAAATCTAATTTATGGAAAAAATGTATATATTCAAATAAAAAATGTATGTATTAGAAATGTATATAAATACGATAATTTAACTGTTGTATTTTTATTTTTAGAAAATATACTTTCTCAAAGTGATAATTTTCCTTAAACATGTTGAATTGTAGTTGTAGTTAGTAAATGGCCGCCGCACACAAAAAAATTTAAACATACAATCGATGAGATTAAGGATTACACTTGGTCTATGGACCGTTCATGGATAATTTAAACTTTATCTTTATACAGAAATTTTGATCCACCTTACCTTAAGTGTCTATTTAATCTAATTTTAATACAACAAGATCTTGTGGATTTATGTTTTCCAAAGCATTTCCTTATTTTGTCAAATCCAGGTCTCTTTGTATACCAAGAGAGTTTGACATTAATTAAATTAATCATTGTTATATTTTTAATTTTTTTTTTATAAGAGATAAATTTATTATTTTCTTGAATGATAAGCATGAACAATGTGAAAAAGAATAAATTGCAGGAATTATAAGAACCATTCCGCATGAAAGTGACTAGGTTTTAGCTGCTACATGACAAACACTAACTATAATAATCAAATTTTATTTAAGTGTAATTTTTGTTTTACCTGAAATCATTTGTTTTGACCAGCATTTGAGTTGCTAATACATGAGCTAAATTATTACAGACTCTATTAATATGAGGAAACAAAGTCATACCCATATAAGTTGGGTAAGCCTCTTTTGGCTCTATATATAAAGGGGTTTAAATTCACGATTTCACTTAAATTAAAAAAGTTCTTCCTAACTCATTTGTACTTTGAGATTGTTTTCTTTACATTTTAAAAACGAATAATGAATAACAAGCTAAACTTCGGTTATTTATTACAATAAAAATAAATAATTAATATTCTTTATCTAATCAATAAAGAACACCAATTCAAATAGTTATCCTATGATATAATTAAGGGAAATGATAAATTAATGGCAAAAATTACCATTATATATTCAATTGAAAATAAATATAAATAAAATTAAGTTTTCATATACATAATTTAACCCTATTATACAAAATAATCATTTGTTTAATATATGTGAAAATGAAAATTTTTTTTAAAAAAAAAAAAAAAAAAAACTTTGTGGAAATGAGAGGGTAAGTTGATGATTATAAGTATGTGAAGCATAGTCCAAATTCAAATTTTAAGAGGGCAACATAATTGGTATGTGAATTTACTGCTCATAATAATTTGAACATAAATTAAAAAGAGAAAAATGGGTTGGACTCTGAGCATTTCCATTTATAGATACTAATAATCCCTTTGAATTTAGAGTTTGACTAGTTTCTGTCCTTTTTTATTTCTTTGGTGAATATTAATTACACAACAAAGAGCAGATAATTTAATGCAATTACTCTTTTTGATCGTTAGATGAAATTCGTAGTACAGAATTTTGTTACGAATTGTCAGCTAAGGTTGAATATGAAATTTGAAGTTTATCTCAAACTAATAATTTAATTTCAAAGTTCAAACGGATAAAAAAATATGGACTTGCATATTTATTGTCAAATACTATAAGATATTATTTTTTTTAAATTAAAAAATGTCATCAAGTGTTGACTTGGGTTTTTGGTAATATTTTGGAGGCTTGAGGACCCCAATGCTTGCGTTTTTTGTGAAAGATCTTTTGAGGTTGAACCCCTTTTTCTCCAAGTCTAACCTCGAAGAGGCTTGGGACCAATTACATTTCAATGGATGGGGACCAAAACTATAGTGTTCCACGCAATGGTCAACCAATCCAACATATCACTCCACTCTTATCAAGGGGGTACATATTTATTATTATTATTATTATTATTATTATTTTACAGTTCACTTTCACTGATCTAACTGTTTGCCGATAAATATAATGATCATATAATCGAAAAATGATTTCGGATTGTCAAAACCATTCCCCTAATCTCATAAAATAATATGGTAAAACATTAAATTGAAATTTTAATAATGCAACAACTAATTTGACTATTGTAGTTGCTTATAAGGGTGATCATCACCAATCAAACATTTTCATGTTAAAAGTACAAAGTAATAACCAGAAAGTGGTAATAACCTCTCTCTACAAGATTAGCTGAGGTTTTACCTTTTCCATCAAAAAAGAAAAAGAAAATTAGGTAGGTTCATAATATGGTCCCATGCAATTGAGGAATTGTGAAGTTGCATGTTCCCTCTTTCCAGTTTGCCAGTTGGAGTGCAGACACGCAAAGCTGTTCTGACCATTTTCATTCACACTGCATTAGTTACTAACCCTTCCGACACAAGTCTTGGGTCTGTCCTACTTCTGGGTTTCAAATTAGTATCTTTTTCTTCAAGTTTAGTCCCCTCCTTAATCAAGTATTCGTTAATTACTAATTTGATATAGACGATAAAAAGAACAGATAAGCTGCAGAATTGTAATGTATAAGACAACATAATACATAACACAAAAATCCAATCAATTTGTTTGAATCACAAATGAATAATAAATTTTACGGCAACTCTACAAACAAATGTAACAAGAACTACTAATGTATTTATGTCTGTCTGTGATCATAATATTTGTTTTATCTACAGCGAGTTGGTCAGGTCGGAGAAACTTCCACTAGATGGGGTTTTGCCCCAATACTCCTTGCAGGTTCTTGACAGCACTATCATAGTGTACAAAGCCCATGAACCAAAATTCATGATTGTCAACAGAGATGATCTGGATGTATTTTTCTCCAGGTTTGGACTTGCTTGTCGATGGATTGACGGCCTTCAATTGGTGTAATGGAATTACCACCTGTGTAGGGAGGGAGTTCGAAAAATTATTCTTGATAACAAGTAATACAAACAGCATGAAAAACCTGTGCATGATGAACCAACAATTATAAATTATCATTTCACGAGACAAATCACATGAAAAGCGGCTCCATGAATGATCATTTTCATACTTCAAAGAAGCAACGAACACCCTACTAAATGATCGGTTGCATGGGACAATGCAGTGAGTGGAATAGACTACTTCCATCAACTAAAATGAGTAATTATTGGTTGCAACTTTAAACTGGCACGCTGCCTGCCTTGCATTCATAGACTCAAATGGACATAATGCCCAAGTCTCAGCCCATAGTCTCTGGGCTTTTGCAGAAGTCTACCACCCCAAACTTCAATTTGTCTCTTACAATTCACTGAACTTGCAAGAACCTAACACTAAAATCCATTTGCCAAGCTAACAGGTATAAACCCATAAAAAATAATTTTTTAAAGCCACAAGTCGGTGTTTGTTTATTTTCTTATGCCCTTACCTTTTTCTATATCTCCTCTGCACTTTATGATACTTGTAGTTTTCATATGAATCCATCAATTTAATTTTACATACACAAAATTGAGGTGAAAAAAAAAAAGTATAAGAGATAAATGGAAAAGTTTAGGGGACAACAAGAAACACTGCAACACTGTGATTAGGGCGCAAAAGTGACTATCTTGAAAATCCAGGGATCATGGATGAATATTTGCTAGAATAAAATAATAGCTAGAAGCTACAACAAAAAATTAATGGCATACATTAAATACTTCAATGACATAGCCAAGACCAAAAAAAAGTGCTGACTTTCTGGTGGATGAACTAAGTCCTACGCCCAAATTCATTCTACAGACCCAACATGTTTAAACCGCAAGCCTCTATCATTAGAACTCTTTTATCCCCTTCAAGTATTTATCAATTAGATAATGCATCGTCTTCCCTACTTCTTTTACTACGGCTTTGAGAAAAGGTGGATTCTACATGGGAACAGCAACTGCTTATGATGGTAACGAACAAGAGTTCAATTCAATTGTGTGCCAACAATATCTCACTAGATATCCTATTGGGTATCCCCACAGGTCACAACTATTTCTCACAAAATTGGCATAAAAGTTGTTCATCATCAGAAATTGTACTAAAATTAAACATAGAAAACAGTGAACCAAAATGGCCAAGGTACTATTTCCCCTTCCAAAACTTACCTGTAATAAACCCCACCTTTAATCAAAGATAAAATACAGTTAAGTCCCTAACATTTTACGTAATTAACACTAAAGTCCCCATCTTTCATAACAACAATGCTGAGGTCCCTATCTTTTGCAACAATATATAACCCAACTCCTTCTGTCAACTTAATCTAACTACTCCATTAATCTCAAAGTATAATGACATCCTTGCCCTAATAATCACTTTCTTGAAGAACGAAGCACAAAAAGTTAACTAAACAAAAAGGAGACTAAAAACTATAGTAAACCAATACAATCAAAGAAAAATTATGATGACACTAGAGAGACTAAAGATAGAATACTAGGATTCATGAAGGGAAGGATCGGGTTATATCTTGTTGCAAAAGGTAGGGGGCTTCAGAATTATTGTTATGAAAGATGGGGACTTTAGTCTTAATTGCTTAAAATGTTAGGGACTCAAGTGTATTTTCCCCTTAATCAAATGAATTGTTCAAACAAAGAAATATAGTTAAAGGCCTACAATATTTTCCTCCAGAAATTTGGAGTTTGTAATAAAATCACGGCAGTTTTAACCTTGTAGCAAAATCACGTTATTATACAAAGTTAAGATGATTTTATTCCAAACTTGAATTTTTGGACTAAATTGAATAAAGTTGAAACTATGAGAGCTCTAACAATATATTCTCTCTCTCTCTCTCATGTATCTCCCAACTCCATCTTTGAGTTTAGAATTTAATTCTAAGCTTGTCCCTAATTCTTTTTTTACCGCCAAAACACCCAATCTCTAACTCCACTCCTTCAGTTTTCTATATCTGAGATCAGTCAAAATCTTTTCACATTTTTCTATTTTTATTGGGCTTGTTTTGTTAGGTTATAGAACTCAATATATTTGGTGGATTTTAGGCAACTGCTCCGCAGTTAATTGCTTTGTACAGTACGATGGCATCAAGGATGGCAGAGAAAACAACACAGGATGGAAAATGGAGGAAAGATACTATAGCTATTAACAACAGGACTTTAGAAATTTCAATTTTATTCAATTTAGTCTACAATTCAAATTTAAGATGAAAATCATCCAATCTTTGCAAATAGAGTGATTCTGTTATAAAATTAAAATTGGTTGATTTAGTTAAAAATCCCAAAGTTCGATTAAAATGATATGTAATTATTTATTTTTTTGCTAAAAAGAACCCCATAAAAGGCACATTAAATCACAAAACGTATATATATATTAAAAAAAAATGAACTTTCCTCAAAAAAAGAAACTAAAAAGGTCTCTGGACATTAGAAAGCAGAGTCAAAACCACTACAGTAGCAAACAACAAAAATTTGCAGCAAGAAAGATGCCAAAAAACAAATCTTCGATATTCTACCTCTATTTTCTTTTCAGATTGAATTATAATGTATCTTCCAAAAACTCAGAAAATAAGTCTGTTCAAAATTAAATTGTTTCTTTTCAAGTCATGTAGGAGTTGAGATCGTCCTGCGGTGCACACTCATTTCACTTATCTTTCAATGAAGCTTCCATTCTTGAATAGAACCAAAAGACATGGATTATACAGATCTAAAAGGTTGGGCATTTTTTGTAGGTTATCTAACATAGATTGCAGAAATTACCACAGAGTTGTGACTGAACATTCTAAACCAAACTTAAAAGTCCATGACATCCACTAATAATGTAATCCAAGTATTTTGCACTTCAACTTAGATACATCAATGACCAAGTGATCAATGCTATATTCCGATGAATGAACAATTTTTTATATCAGAACTGCTTTCCTGCATATGATTTTTTTTTTTTTTTCATATTATACAATAGCTAAGAAAATAATTTTAAATAGCACAAATATCACAAACATAGCAGTTCCAGTTACTGAAGGTTAAAACAGGTTCATAATAATGATTAAAATGACCACTAATGAGTAACATCACCATCAAAAAGGAGAAAAACAATGTGAAAAAGGATACTTGAAAGAGGATCGTCAATAATCAACAGTATCACGCATTCCTATCCCAGACAATGAAAGCACAAAAAACATTTAAATGATATTAGAGAGCATGATACACATACCTTGTAGTAGCTATATTGAGTTTGGTCACCAGCTTTGTAAGCCAGAGGATTGTCACTACAAAATGCAAGCTTTGCAGTTGACAAATATAGAACTCCCATAACTGGACCAGCAGAAGTAGACAGATAGCATGCATACGTCTTCTGAAGTTGTTCCTCAGGATCAGTCTCAAAACTTTGTCGAAAGATCTTCTCATAACCTCCTTCCGCAAGAACTTTAGTTTGATGAGCAATTCTTCCAACAGCAGCATCCGCAAAACTGGGCCCTGTTTTCACTGATTAGGAAAAAAAAGTTTTAGCATTCCTGTTATACTACAAGCTCGCTAAGAAAACTGAGGATTATAACGCCAATTTTTTCAGATATAGAGTAACACTCCACATGATTCCAAAATAAAATCTAAAGACAAGCTATAAAAACTTCAATAGCCAACGCAAAACCTTGTGGAATCAAGTGAGGAAAAAAATTAATAAAAATTTCCATAACGAATCAATAGCTAGTAGAATTGTGATGGGATTTGAAACTCAAACTTTAGAAAATTCAGTTCACTTTAACACCCTTGGTAATAAAAGTCCTACTAGATACACAGATGAAGAACCACTGATACAGAAGGAGAATTACAGGCACCCATCTTTTTTGAGCATCAATTAGCACTATGATAAGAACATAACAAATTTTAGAGTCCATAATCATACATTTTTATAAAAAAATGATATTTAACATTCCAAGTCATAAAGCAAAAATACTTGACCGAAACTACCAACTTCCTGTATTGACTACCAATAATATATTCAACTAAAAATAAATAAATAAAAAGTTATACGGATACTTACAGTGTTGCCACATGTTACCGGCAAGATCCTCCGCCTTCTTGGTAGCTTCTGCCGCCTTCTTTCCCCATTTCCCCAAAACATCCTTCACCGTATCCATGGTATCTGCTGAACCAAAAGTTTCATGTATTTTATTTCAGGAAAAAAAAATCACATCCGCGATTCCAAATTCAATAAAAAAAAAAAACTAAAATAACTTACTCTTAGAGGAGGAAGGAGCGACGGGTGCTGGAGAGACGTAAGGATTAGACTCAGCAGGCATGGTAGTAGCAGCAGCTCCGGCAATCGGAGCTGGGCCTTCAGGTGGATGAGCGGTGGTAGCTCTTGACATGTTAGACCAATTCTCGGCAGGAGGAGCGACGTCGTTTGGGTCAAGCGTAGGGTAAGGTGCGTAGTCCGAGGTCTGAGACTGAGGAGGTTTCGTCTCCTTGTCTTGGACCTCTTGGTGTTGTTCGTTTGAAACTTTGGTATGATCGATGTGTTGCTGCTCCATTTTGACTTTTGTTGGGATCTCAGAGAACAAGAGTGGGAGGACGAAATTGAAGCTATGGTATGGAGAGTCTTAGGGGTTGTCGATTTTTATTGCTTTGTGTTAATTGGAGAAGGAGGTCACCATTACCATTACCATTACCAACGGTTGGAAGACAGGTTGGGTTTCTTAGTACAGTTGTATTTTGTTGTCTCAAACGGTCAAATTTATTTTCTAGATTGTTCTTTTTTGCTTTGAATTTACTCTGGATTCTGAAGTGGTTCTAAGCATTTGTGATGTCGTATGGTTGAAGATCAAAGAAAAGGCCCAGAATGACATTGGACCCTGACCCAAATCCCATCAAAATAACCCTAAAGCCCAAACACTTATCTAAGACATTTCCATAGTTCACATCAAACAAGTGCCACTTTATATTTAATATCATGCTAATAACAAGTGCCATTGCATATTGTGGGTAGGAGATTCAAATTTAACAGTTTTCTAACCTTATTTAGAAAATTGTATACGATATTATTATTATTAAAATTGAGCCATTTTTGTGATTTATCTTTATTACAATACAGTAGTGAGAGAAGGTCTTAGGATTGAGGTTGATTGTAGGCAGTGTTTGTGGTGATGCTTTACATTTGTACTCCAAAATAATTAGTTTTAGTAGAAATGATTTTCCTCTTAGTGGAAGTCAAACTATAAAAAGAAAACGATTTTGTTTTTAATTATAGACAAAAATAGGCAAATGTATGGGAATCAAACTCATTCATCTTAACAAATCATCATTTCCAAACTAATCATCATAATTAATCTTTACTATTTTATTTTGGCAGTAAATAAAACGAAATATCTATTAAATATTTTAAACCGTTAAAATTCTTTCAGGATTGACTTAATAATAAATAAAGCTTGATGTTTTATTTTTTTTAATAAACGAGTTAAGCTCGAACTAATTTGACTCATCAAATTTAATTAATCGAATTTATTCACTAATTTAATTTAATAAATAAATATAATGAAAACATGTAATTTTATTCATCTTATCCCAACATAAGCCCTTACTTTGTGTTTAAACTTATACTAGTTTTTTAATCAATTGCAATTCTCGTTTCATATATGTATTTATAATATTTATTAACTTTTTAAATTATTTTAAATTTTAATTTAGTATATAGTATTTTTAATTAGTTTTTATTAGTTATATACGGTTTTAATATGAAAAATATTTGTTGAGATTGTTACCTAAAAATATTAAACTACATTCAACAAATTGCATTCTTATAATTATTTCATTGTAAAATATAAATCATACAGATTAAATATTTTTAATATAACATGTATTATTTAGTTTCATTTAATAAATATTAATTTTATTTTTTGATTTGAAAATACTATTTGCAATTAAAATCTAACAAATTAAATTCAAAATTAAAAAGGTAATTTAGTAAATTAAATTTTATAAAAATATAATTTAAAATTCTGGTAAGGTTATTTAAGTAGAAATATTTATTATTATTATTATTATTATTATTATTATTATTATTATTTAGTTTCGCATAATAAATATTAATTTGCAATTTAAATCTAACTAATTAAATTCAAAATCAAAAAGATAATTTATTAAATTAATTTTTTATGAAAATTATAATTTAGAAATTTTAGAATGATATTTTAAGTAGAAATGTTTTCCCCTAATTTCCTATATTTTAAATAAGTTATGAAGTATAATTTTTATTCGAAGTTAATTATTTCTAAACAAGTTAAATTAAAATCTAATTTCAAGTATTAAGTCATGCAAGAGTTTTATGAATTTAATTCAATAAGACTCAATCTCTGACTTTGTTCATGTATAATGAAACATCATCTAAATCTATATATATAATGATATGTTTTTATCATAATAATCTCCTTCTAACCGATAATAAGATAATTATAGGATATTTATTTTTTAATGTGACTGTAACTAATATTTTTCGTTCTTTGAAAAAAACATATTATAATAATAATAACAAAATGATAGATACGTGAAATCCAATTATATATATATATATATGTGATTTCATATTCCATAAAAAAAAGCTATGTTATAATATAAAATATCTACTATGAATTGCATCTAATTTAAATATTTGAATTGAGTATATGAATGCAATAATTTCAATTCCATCAAACCAAACCATCATTAAATTTGCTTGCTCTAAAATATTTGTATATAACCTAACAATTATCAATTTTAAAAAATAGTAAATAAATAATAGTATTGATTAAAGTGAGCATTCCAAATAGTTGAACATCCAACCCTTCAATGGAATGCCAAACAATGAGATATATCTATCATAATAAGCTTATAACAATTGTAAAATATATATAAATGAGCACATACTGCTTCTATTTCTTTCTTATTCTTTTTTAAGTAATAATCAATTTCATAACAAAAGTACTCCTTAAACAAGAAAGATTCCCATACTTGATTTTCTTCTACATTCATTGTACTGCGTTTAAAATAGCTACTACCCTTTAAAACAAAATTTTAATTGCAACTGTATTTCTAAATACACTGTGTAAATGAATGATTTTTTCTCTAAATTACAATTTAAATTATAAACATTAAAATTATCAAAAGGGAAAGAATTGTCAAGCTATTCCTATCAAGAACCAATAAAAGATATTTAATTTGGTCTAAAGAAAGGAGCTATAATGGACCAATGGGGTTAGAAATGGATTTATTTGCATGTGGTTCATACTTTAAACACTGTTAATTTTAATAATTTAATTTCAGATTGTAAATAATTATTAATTAATTTTTTTAATATTGTAGAGCAACCAGTGAATCAATGTGATCATAGTTTATGTGACTGATCATGGAGAGTCGACCTCCATCCTCCAATTTTTTTTTTTTTTTTAAATGTATAACAGTACTATAAAATTTGATTAAGATTTTGATACTAAAAGATGTGAAAAGATTACTTATGGTCCCACATAGAGTAGGAATTAATTATTTTTCATGACAAACAATAAATTGTGGAACAGAAAAGGTCAATGCAATTAAAAGAAAGAATTCAATTAAAACAAGGATAGTAGTTATCTTGTAATTTTAGTGAGACTTAAAAGTGATTGGACACGAAAAAATTGGCCACTCCTTTATTTGTTTTTAGAAAGCTTACAAGCTTATCCTTGGATTATGATCCCTTACCAGCAACATGATATTGTTTAATTTGGGATACTAATCTCAATTAACATCTTCTATTACATAACATTGCAATTTACAAGTCATCACTTAGAATTTTAATCGAGCCATATTTGTATCACAAATCTGTCTACATATGATTAGCTCTTAATTAGAGTTTTATTATTATAATTAATAATTAATTCATTAACCTATACCATCTTTCATATCAGAAAGATTTTTCAAAGATTGTTAGAAAGTCCTCAAATAATCATTCCCTACATATTGTACTTTTGATTTGATATGATGCATGACATTTTCACGAAGGTCAAGAGATTCTTGGAATTTCACAGTCTGAAATTTCGTCTAATGATAAATGTATATGTAATGAAAACATGAATTTCGGATTAATTTTGCTCTTCCACTTATTAATATTTTAAGAGTTGTCTTGTTAGGATCTCCTTGTCTCCATTAGGACAAAACATATGAAATTCACATGCATGTGTTAAATTGAAAATTGATACCACAATATATATATATATATTTAATTTATTTATTTCTATAAAACCTAACCTAATACACCTACTTCAATTACATATTGTCTCTGAATATCCCTTTTTTAATATATACATAAACATATTTTATTATTATTATTATTATTATTATTTAAAAATACATGTCAGCTGTTTAATGAGTTATTTTTAATTAAATCTTTAATCATGCAAACGAATCAAAACATGGGCTTTGACATATTAGGCTAAATTATCTATGTATTTTGTATATTAGATTAAAATGTATTTAAAATTTTGAACACATCCATTTACTAATTGTCAAAATGTCTAAAATACCCCTTTGGGTATCATCTCCTTGTTCCCCAAACTAATGGCTGTTTCTATGGTTTCTACACTGCTCTATCGGTTGGCACATATATATGCATAATTCAGTTCCATATTATTTACCCTTTGCAAAAGGCTTTTTGGCTATATACAAAGGCCACATGTAGACAATTTTCAGGAGAAGGAATGTCATCCACATAAACAGCCTCGCCTGCATAATTGTTTGACAATAGCCATATATCAGCTTTGAGTCAAAGAAGCAATTTCAATACGCATGCATACATTAAGCTTGATTGGTTGGTTTCTTCTCAGGTACCCACTTTTCTTTCTATTTCATTTATCCAATAAATGTGCGAACTAGATTTCGTGATTAAACAATTTTTTTCCCGCATCGTTGTGTCTTTCAGATTGTTTTTGAAATTATTTAAATTGAAATTACATTTATTTGCTTTTCTTAGTGTTTGATGTCGTGGGTTGTACAAAATAGGCAAAGTTGAAGAGGCGGTGCAATCGTCGGTGCCGAAACAGCGGCAGTAACTTTTCTTGGCCAAAAATGGCAGCCATTAGTTTGGGGAGGAAGAAGATGATACCCAAAGGGGTATTTCAGATACTGTGACCTTTAGTTATCGGTGGTCGGACGGAAAAATTAATAGAAGTAGAATTTGATATAATAGTTGGAAATAAATTACAGTGAGAAATAAGTAATTTTTTTAAAAAATATATGAAAAAGGGTTTAAGTACCCCATAACCAGAAAATAAAGTTTGGAAACATGTAATAATAATAATTTCAGTGACTTCAAAAATTAACCTACAAAGTCAAGAAAATAAAAAAAATAAACTCACTCAGGGCTTTGAGTAAAGTTGAAATTGCATATAAGGAGTAAAAACTAAAATTAAAATTATAGAATAAAAAAAAATAAAAGAAGAGTAAATTTTACATAACGAAAGAGAGAGAGAGATCTAAGATTAGATCCAAAGTGAAAGAAGGACAAATGATGCTAACCTCAGCAACACCCCAATAAAAAATTAGAGTATGTTCAATCACATGTTTCATTTCTTTTGTTTTTTTTTTCTTACTTATTTTTATGAAATTTGAACAAATTAATATATGCTTATTTTGTTTCTGTTATTTTTTAAATGTATTTATATTTCTAAATATAATCTCAAGTTCATTTTTCTATTATTTAGTTAGGTGATATGACCTCAGAATTTTTTTTTTTTTAAAAAATACGCTGTTCTATTTTCTTTCTTTCATACGTGTACAAGATGGACATACTTATACACCGATTTACATTCTAACACGTTGATTTTAATTTTATAATAAGCATTTAATTAAATGTTATTGTTAATAGTAAGAGAAAACTCTACTCTTCATGTTGTAATTAAAAAATTATATTTTCAAGTTTCTAAGCTTTGAATTAAGTTATGATTAGATTATATACCCTTTATTTAACACAAATGATAATTTCGATAAGATGAATCAATTCATTTATTTTACATATTTAAATACATCATTTTGTTAATTTTATTTATAGGGTTCAGCATAAATTGGTTTGCACGGAAATATCCAACTAAAATTAAAAGAAAAATTGTTAATTGGTTTACCAAACATATTGGTCATATTGTGCATATTAATAATCGACAAAATAAAATTTTTACGAGTACTGTGATAAAAGTCACAAAAATAAAGTTTCCAATTTAGTAAAGTGTTGGTAAATACCGAAAATAGAGTCATTTCGGAAAGTTGTGTTATGATTCATAATTTATAAAATTTATTAGTTTTGTAGATTATAATTTCAGAAATTCAATTAATTATTAGTTTTGCATTTTCAAAAAATAAAAAATACCTATTAGTAAAATATAGTCAGTAATTAAATTGAATATCACAATGTTATTTATAAATAACGTATAAACTATTATATGTATTATTCGCAATTAAATAGTAAAAAATACAAATTTTAATTGTGAACAACAACACTTTGATATTTGGCAAAAAATAGACATCAAAAATTTTGTTCTGCATATTAAATTCATATGGATTTTAGAACATCATACATGTTACCAACTCATTTTGAATTCTCATAAACATTTGGATTTGGTATTTATATTTTCAAAAAATCATATTTTATATTTTCAACATTTTATATATATTGATAATAAAATTAATAGTTGTTACATATTGCTTGCTTTTGTACAATAATTTTAAGTTTGGTTTGATTGTATCTGATTGTAAGTATTAAGAGTCATGGAAAGATATTAAAATCAAGTGAATTAAAAATTTAAAAGACAAACGAATATGAAGACTCAATTATTACCGTCACTTTTGTTTGAATTTTATTATTCAAGACTAATGATTTTTATTTTTTCAATTTTTTTTAAATATATAAGTGTTATATATTTGGGGGGAAAAATAAATATTAAATTTTTTTAGAAATTATAATAATTTTATTTTGAAATGACATTACAACGGTAATTGATGCTAATTTTTTAAGAAAATAGCAACTAATCACATGACATGAGTTGGAATGATTAAATAAACATTGAAAACATATATTTTTTTTACGTATTCTGTTTGTGCCGAACACTTAAAAGTCTCGAGTACCATGCGCTAACACTCGTCTATCGCCATTTTCACATTGAAAAAATATTAATTTTATTAAAAATCACAGCAAGTTATTTAACGCAAAGACAGAGCGCGTGGAAGAGACTCTACTCTGAGCAAGCCATGTAACCTGTGTCAGCCTTTGCTCAACTAAATTCCTTCAAGCATCAGTAAAAATAGTGATTTAATTGGATCGTGTCATCTACTCCCCACTTCGGGTGCGTAAAGATAGGGTTTGATATATTCTTTGAATAATTAAAAGATTTTTTTTTTTTTTTTGTGAAATATCCTTTCATTTTCGTATATTTAAAAGTAATAAGCCCAATCAAATACAAACACTAGTTCTATTTGTATACCGTTTTTATTTTCCTCTAATTTAACCATAAATGCAAAATTATGCTATATCTGTACTCATAAACCACAGCACGTTATTCACTTTTAAGTTTTAAAATGCTAAATTTGAGCCTATTTTGGGATAAATAAATTACTCCAAGCAACACAGAAAAATAAAGTAAATAGAGTATTATAAATTTTGAAATTATTTTCTCTTAATTAGCTCTTTAGATGTCTAATTTCGTATTAAAAATACTATAAACTCGTTTTAATTGAAGGAATTGATGTCGTAAGATGTAGATGTTCTATAGAATAATGATCTTGGTTGTTTATATGTTTTATCATTATTTCAATTTTATCATTTTGCTAAAATATGATAATTAATTATTTTCATTATTATTTTCTTTATATTGTTTAAAAATATTTTAAAATTAATAGATTCTTTTTTTAAATCCATACAATATATTTTATATTAAAAAATTTATCAATTCACATTTTATTAAAATTTAAAAGAAAATTAGTTTCATTTTATTCACTTACTTGTTTTAGACAAATAGTCCCATTGTAGACAAAATTTTGGTATTTTCCTATTATATCATAATTAGTAATAAAAGATAATAGTATATTTGTTTTAAAAAAATAAAAGATAATTATCTATAGACAAATTATTATTTTCAAAATGGAAAATAGGACTAATTATGTGGAACAGATGAAATATCAAATTGGTGAAATTATTGTCCAGATATTAAAATTGTAGTTATGTATTTTTTTCATCTCACAAAATATATTATAATGTAACATTTAATCTTAATTTAATTTATCATTTTAGCCTAGTAATGATGGAGTATTTTTAAAATAAAATAAGTTATTTCTTATTTAATTTTGAAATAATAAATTTTATCAATTGGGTATTAATAGTATCACTAAAATTGAATATTAATAAACTCAAAAATCATTATAAACAAAACAAAAATAAATATTAAACAGAACGCAACCCTAGTAAAGTTGTGATTTTTTTCCTTAAAAAATTGGAAAAGTAAGAGAAATATTATTAAACTTTGTAATAGATAAAAAATTAGGAGAATTAATCTTAAGAATTCTTTTGTTTTTTATTCTTCATATTGGAAAAAAAAAATGAATCTGATTGATGATGACATTAAGCAAAGGAAACCTTTTAACCACTTCCCTAAAGTCAATGGCATATTAGATCTCTTATATTGTATAATAACAACTACGTTTTAGCCTCTAATTAAGGGTTTATTAACTGTTTGTTTATGTACAAATGAAGAAAAAATCTATTTAATCAGCAAAACTAAAATAAAAAGGAAAAATATTATACAAAAAAATCAAAGCGTGTGAGAGAGGGTAATTCCAATAATAACCCAAAAAAATATAAAGAAAATGAAATTAGCAGAAAAAAGATAGTAATTAAAGGACAAAAAAGCTTGTAAAAAACTCCCAAATAATGGAGGAGAAGTGTGGAGAGCCATTGGATATTGCAGATGAGAGAGAGAAATGGAGAATCCCAATGCTGAGTCTATGAGACATCACAGCCTACTCTTCATACCCTCTTGTCACCAAATTATCTACTAATCTAATCTTTTCTTTTTCTTTTGCTCTTCTTCTTCTTCTTCTTCTTAAGTTCTAATCAGGAAAAAAGCTCTTAGCTTTCTTTATTATACCCACCACCACCCATCTCTTTCTTCTCCCAGGATCTGAAAATCCAGAGACTTTGTTTTGAATTTCTTTTACTTTTCCCTTTTCTTTTTATGATCGTCAACAAAAAGCCTAGATCAGATACTGAGACTCAAACCCCTAATTTCATGAGAGAGGATCGAACTGAAATGTCTGAAGACGACGACCGATCTCCGCCGTCTGATTCTGTCGCTAAATCTGATTTATCTTCCAACAAGACTCAAACTTCCTGCTCTTCTGGGTCTGGGTCTGGTTCTACTTCCGGACCTAGCTCCATACCTGACTATCAAGCTCCTTATCCTGACCAGGTTCTTGAAAATGTCCTCGAAAATGTTCTTTGCTTCTTGACCTCCCGTCGCGACAGAAATGCTGCCTCATTGGTCTGTAGGTCTTGGTATCGCGTCGAGGCGCTTACTCGATCTGAGCTCTTCATCGGAAACTGTTATGCTGTCTCCCCTCGACGTGCCACAGCGCGGTTTGCGCGAATCCGCTCCCTGACGCTGAAGGGAAAGCCCCGGTTCGCCGATTTCAACCTTATGCCTCCTCATTGGGGGGCCAACTTCTCGCCCTGGGTTTCTTCTATTGCAAAGGCATACCCTTGGCTGGAGAAGGTCCACTTGAAGCGCATGACCGTCACTGACGATGATCTTGCGTTGCTTGCGGAGTCCTTTCTGGGATTTAAGGAGCTTCAGCTGGTGTGTTGCGAAGGGTTCGGTACTAATGGGATTGCTGTGGTTGCTAGCAGATGCAGGTATGTGGGGTTTTCAATTTATACTAGTTTCTTTCTACGTACTGTTGTAGTTTATGTAAAGTAATGGATTAGCGGATCTGATTAAAGTGTTGGCTTTTTTGGGAAATTTCTTTTTCTGGGTTTTGTTTTGTTTGGTTCCTGTTGAAAATTATGTGCCTAAGTCCAGGTCGAGGAATTTAGTTAGCATATGCATTATATAAGGGATGTTCCGATCTGTATTGTAGTTTGAAACTAAAGACAAGTTAGTCCATGGAGATCGTGATTGTTGGTTCTGATCTGTTTTGTTCATTGTACCTTGATAATAATATACGTCTCAATAGTTGCCTTATACTTCCCAATGTGTGACATTGCAATGATGAAAGCTGCTCAATTTTGTTGCTTCTTTTCTACAGACAACTGAGAGTGCTTGATCTGATTGAATCTGAGGTAACAGATGATGAAGTTGATTGGATATCGTGTTTTCCAGAGGGTGAAATGTGTCTAGAATCTCTGATTTTTGATTGTCTGGATTCTCCAATCAATTTTAACGCACTGGAGAGGTTGGTAGCACGGTCGCCTTCACTGAAGAAAATTGGGCTGAACAGGCATGTTTCTATTGGCCAGTTACACCGCCTCATGGTTCGAGCTCCACAGCTCACTCATATTGGGACAGGTTCATTTAGACCATCAGATGATATGGCTCAGGGAGATCAAGAACCAGATTATGCATCTGCATTTACTGCTTGCAAATCTTTGGTTTGCCTGTCTGGATTCAGGGATATCATTCCAGATTACTTACCAGCAATTTACCCAGTTTGTGGAAATCTCACTTCTCTAAACTTGAGCTATGCAAATGTCACTGCAGAGCAGATCAAACCAATAATAAGCAATTGTCATAAGCTTCAAATTTTCTGGGTATGTGAAATAATATGCTATCTGTAGTTTGTATATACACTGATTTGTGTTTAAAAGCTGAAGTTGGTTATTGTTCTGCAGGCCCTTGATTCAATATGTGATGAAGGACTACAGGCTGTGGCTGCCACATGCAAGGAACTCCAAGAGCTGCGAGTTTTCCCTATTGATGCTCGTGAGGATAGTGAAGGTCCTGTTTCCGAAGTGGGCCTTCAAGCAATCTCAGAGGGCTGTAGAAAGCTCCAATCTATTTTATATTTTTGCCAACGGATGACAAATGCAGCTGTGATTGCCATGTCAAAGAATTGCCCTGATCTATTGGTCTTCCGTCTATGTATAATGGGTCGCCACAGGCCTGATCATGTCACTGGAGCGCCTATGGACGAAGGCTTTGGAGCTATTGTCATGAACTGTAAGAAACTCACACGACTTGCTGTATCCGGTTTATTGACTGATAGGGCTTTTAGTTATATTGGAAAATATGGGAAAACAGTAAGAACCCTGTCAGTTGCTTTTGCTGGGGATAGCGACATGGCACTGAAGTATGTGCTTGAAGGCTGCCCCAAATTGCAGAAGCTTGAGATTAGAGACAGTCCATTTGGGGATGCAGCCCTGCTTTCTGGCCTGCACCACTACTACAACATGAGATTCCTGTGGATGTCTTTTTGTAAATTATCCCGTGCTGGTTGTCAGCAGATTGCTCAAGCGCTACCACGTTTGGTGGTGGAAGTGATAAAACATGACTCGGATGAAGACATGGATGATGTTGAAACATTATATGTGTATAGGTCTCTTGAAGGGCCAAGAGATGATGCACCAGAATTCGTTTCCATATTATAGGAATTGGTTCTGCAGGAAGTTGCCATAAGATGTTCTCAGTTGCGGTTTTGGACAAGCAGCAAATACATTTTCTTCTGCGGGAATGTTTGAGTTTTGTCAAGTCCTTGTTATATGAAGCGCCTGCAACTAAGTCTTTAATTTAAATTTCAGAGTAAAGTTGAGCCAACAACTCTTCCTTGCCTGTGATGTTGGAAATGGAATTTGAAGATGAAGCTCTATGAAGGACCATGATTTTTCTTTGCTTTGGTTCTTTAAGAGGACTTAATCAAGGAAAGGAAATATTAGCGCAGAAAAGAGATCTCTGTAAGGATTAGATAATTGGATCTTGTTGTATCTTTTAGTTTCTAAATTTTTTATGTTTCTTTTTGGTGTCAAATTCATTTGATCATAAAGGAGAATGCTGCCAGGCAGCGAAAAGAGAGATTCAGAATGAAGGGCACGAAAAATGCAACGGGCAGCAGGAGAAATTGCTCATCCTTTGGATACTGAAGAAATGAAAGATGGGATGGAATGAAATGTGTAGATTAAGAGAGGTGGAAGTTGAGGAAGCCATGGAATGCGAGGAAGAAGAAAAGAAAGGCTTCATCAACTAAATTGTAAGAAGTGTAGCGAGCGAAGGAAGAGGGTAGCTAAACTCTTAAAGCTGTAGGTGGCGAGGAACAAAACTAAGTGCCCAGATTGATATGGAAACATTACATACATATGTCTCTCTTTCTTTCTTTGTCTATTACTACTATTATATATCTCACTTTCTCTATCCCTTATCTTTTGTTTTGGTAAGATGTGATGTTGTAGCACCTGACTGTTGAATTTATTATTATTGTTATTGTTACCCAATGTTGAGATGATGGGTAATAAATGCTAAATATTCATATCAATGGACCATCTTTCTTATTTATTTTTCATGAGTGTGGAATTATCCAGGAAAGCAGAGAAAGAGGGGGGTGGGCATTTAATTATAAGCAAGGAAAGTGTAGGTATAAGTACATATTGGAGGCCCCTAAGCCATTAATTTGATGATTGTTGAGACTTGAGAGCATTTCTGTTGAAAATTAAAGCAAGCAACAGTTAAAATCAGTTAAGGGGAGAAACAGAAACAGTAGTAGTGGGACCAATCATTGATAAGAATGATTTGGCAATACCCCTGCATTTGCGTTATGAAGCAGCCAACACCACCAACACTGGAAGTGGGATTTCAATTCTCAATTACTCTCTTCATTTTCTTGATTTATGTCTTGCCATTTCTCAAACGGACCAATCAAACTTCGTACCGTACGTTTATTTCATGTTTTACCCACTATTATATTTCCCCATTTTTAAGCTTCTTAGGCTTAGCAGTTAAAGAACAGAATAGATGGTGTTTGCTTCATTTTTGTGGGTTCAACAAAAAGATAAGTGATATGCCAAAGTAAAAATATTAGCCTCTTTGGAAAAAAAAGAAAGAAAAGAAAAAGGCCCCATATTTCTACCTTTTTTACAACATTAGTTTATATTATTAGACATGGCTAGCAGCTTCTAAAGTTAAAGAAAATTGATACTACTGATAATGACCATAGACACAGAGAAAGGGCCATGGCGTTTAAAGAAAAAGAAAAGAAAAAATGAGGAAATGTATTGATAGATGGATGGAAAGGAGAAGCTTACCTACTAGACATGTCTTATCTATCTATCATTTGATAGGGAGACTTTGATTTTAATTGAATGGTCATGATTGAATACATACTCCTCCATTTTGGTTATTAAGCTAAGCTTAACCAGCAACCCACATCCACATGCCTTCCACTGTTTTCTTTATTTCTTTATTAGCTTCTTACTACTGTGTCTGTGCTTTGTTGTGGTGTGGTCGATGCCCATCTCAATAAACTTTGTCTCTCCACCAGATCAATCAATCTGTGGGCCACGTGTACGGTATGGGAGGTGGGATACATTTTACCCTTTACCACTCTTAAAATATTAATCAAACTACAGAGGAATCCTATAATCATGCATTTAATAATAATTAATATGAGTAGTATCACTTTTTTTTTTTTGTTCATGATGGAACAACAAAAGATAATCTCTCTGCTTGCAAGTGTTAACTAACTAAAGTTTCAATAAATAAATAAAAAACAACAATTAGCAGCTGTACTTCAATGGCCAGAAGTTGGTGGTGGTGGTGACTGCGGCGGAAATTGCCTACCGTGGAAGCCAAAAATAAAAATAATAAAACTGTGTTTTCTCATAGCTTTTGTCTGTTAAGCACATTCATGGCTGAACTAAGCACGAGAGGTCAACCACTACTAAGGTATATGGTCTCTGGTGCTGATCCACCACTTTTGTTTAATTTTCCACTTTTTTATTGTATCAAAATGTATTATTTAATTAATTGCACTATTTCCAGGATTGATCTTATTGCTTTTTGCAATCAAACAAGTCTTTTTCTATTTGGGAACTCTTTATATAATTGGAGTAATATTGTTTAAATAGCATTCAGCAAACGGATTAATAATTAATTATGGCAAAAACCTTATTTAATATTGAAATTTCATTACTTTTTAAAGGGGGAATTGGAAAAAACTTAAATGCGAAATATAACTAGAAGCTCTCGTTGTAAAAGGGAAATTTGCCAAACATGGTGCAATTAAAAGGAAATGATATATAACCAATTATTTTGAAAATTATGAACATTGCAACCTAATACAGATAAAACACGGGGGTATGAGCACTGAGCATGCATTCATTAATTGAGGAAAATCATGTAACAGCATCTTTAAAAACTCGCCACTTTGCATAGTTTTTGAAAAATAAATGTTATAGCTGGAAGATTGTTCCATCAAAATCACAAATTAGAACCTCAAAATAAGACGCTGAAAAGATGCTCTCTTTTTATAAACCCATGCATGCATTTATACTCCCAAACCAAGTATTACGGTATAGGATTCCGCTATGGCTGCTCTCTAACAATACCAAAATAATAAAACACATCTCCTAACCAACATGTGGTAAAAGGATCTAAGGATATTATAATAAAAGTATTTGATTGTTTTATCATATCATTAAAAAATTCTTAAAGAGCTCTCCACGTGGAGAATCATAGAATTGCCTTGAACATTGATGTCTATAAAGAGAGGTTAATTATGTACTCTCCCCGTAAAACAACAAATATGATAGAATTCCAAATTTCGTTTCTAAAAAATTTTCATATTATAAAAGTGTTTGCAATATATTAAAAAAATAAGATTGATAGGACTTTTAATTTATGCACTCTAAACTATTCTAAATAAAAAAAATTAATCGCACCCATATTTTTACTTTTACATGGACTGCATACAATTTTGAAAGAAATTAAAAAGTTGGAGGGCACTGTAGAAGACTAAAAGTACATCTGAATTTTTTTTTTTTTTTTGACATAGACATATATGCACCCAGTTCGTATAACATGAAATGAGTTTGAAACCAGATTACTTGGCCCTTGGAAATATGACTCACCACTAGGCTACCACCCCATCCCATGCATGTCCATCTGAATACATTGTGGACTGACAAAATATAAAATCAACAGATTATGTGACCACGTAATTCTTAAAGTAGCCAGTGGGCATGTAATTCGTTAAATGTACACTCCATCGATCCACTCATCCACAATGTATATGAATGATAGCAGGTTAACCAACTCCTTGGATTAAGTGACTCTTGAAGCCCACTCCAACTTCCAATTTCATTCAATTTGCTCATTTCCGCAAGTACAGATGATCTGAATTTCTTTTAGACATTTAGCTTAAATTTCTCAACCAAACTCCTTAACTTGAACTTTGAAAACCCTACTTGTGTAAGATTTGGTTGGATGATTTGAATTATAGGAATGAATCACGTGGCAATATCATATAAATATGTCCATTTATATTTTAATTGCCACTATAATTTGAGATTATTTAGCTCTAATGTCTTTTTATGATATTATTAGCCTATTGCAACAAGTTGAATTTTTTTTTTGTCCTTAGATGACCCCGTCTTTGAGGATGCAGTGTAGCTTCCAACTTGAAGAGCAAAGAAAATGAAAGCAATTTAACGTACCAGTCCACAAATAAATAAGACAAACAGTTATTTTATTTGGTGAATGAAAATTAAATGAATGTTTTATCATCATTGCAAAATAGATATCTGATTATACACGTGTCATGCTAGAAGAAGTCCTAGAATCTTTACTCATCCACATGCATTGAATAGAAGCTCCCTCCTTATAATCAGGTTAGATTTGTCATATGAGTATGTAACGGGACTATTCCAAAGTCCAATCGCACTATTTCTAGTGCGTTGTCGCCAAAGTCATTTAATAAATCTCTTATATCAATAATAATAATAACAATAATAAAAGCGAAAAATGAGGTAAGAGGCTAATAAGCAGGAGTGTTTGTTAGGCCAAAATATGAGATGTGGGGGTCCTCTTTCTCTCTCTATCTAATGAGAGACCTCCTCATACTTTAACTTTGGAGATGGATGGAACTCCACTATTTTTTTTTCTCTTTTTCTCCAAAAAGAAAATGAAATTGAAGGCTGTATATGCACCAAAGCTAACTTCAGAATCGTACTATCTAACGCAATCTTCATCTCCCTGATTACTATACAAGTATTTTCAACCCACCATTACTCTACAAATGTTAGCAACTGATAAAGGAACGTTTTAAGAGGGGGAAAGGAGGGAGATTTTTCTTTAAAAATAAAATATGATTATATTTGTGGAGTCCTAAAGGAATACGTTAGACAATGATACTATGCTAGTAAGAGAGAGAGAGGGTGATCAATTCAATCATACGCATAAAGCAAATGCATCCAAAGTGCATAACTTTCTATTAGGACATTCTTTTAATTCTCAACTTGTTTAATTACGTGGCCACTTACTCATTGTTAGGTCAAAACTCCATCAATGGCTTTGTTCCTCTGCTCTTGTTCTTCAATGTTTTATTTTGGAGTAAAAAAAATGACCTACAAAAAGATTTTTTTTTTTTTTAAAAAAAAGCTTGACTTGTGAATTTTGATCAAACAGCTGTACCCACTAAGGAGATATTTTAATTTAATGGATATAATACAATAATACCCTCCTCGATGCCTATCAATAGATATAGAATCTATTAATCATTTATCCTATATAACTCGAAGGAAAAAAAAAAAATAAAAGCATCCCCCACCTCTAGTTCTTGAACCGGATCTCTAGTGTTATGCACAATGACAAGAAAGGAACAGGAAATCCAAGACCCTCAAATGTTTGATATTTTCCACTTGCCCTTTGAAAAGAAGAAAGTGGAGAGTGGGGTGGTCACTGCATCACCTCACCTTACCTTACCATCAAAAATTAAATTGCCCTTTCAGAAAAGAAAAGTTGTCAGAATTTGGCTTCAGCTTGGTCAAAAGAACCTTGAAAAGCAACTCCTGATATTTTTTTTTCATGGTGGAGCCCAGTTAGGTCAGGATCAACAATAACCTCCCCACAACAGAACCAATTTCCTATTCTTTCTTTTCCCCTTCTTTTTCTCTTTGAAAAAAATATAATATCATGATTCAACAAAAATCCATTCGGAAAACCTCCAAACTTTATGACATGCTTGCACTGATTTGAAAACATCTTTTGCATAAAAAGACTACTATTTTTTTTTTCCTTTCTACCTTTCTGCTATATAAAATAAGGGAAAATATGACAATCAAATAGATGAGTAACAAATTGGCCCAGTTACACACCACATCATTTGACAATTGAAAAATGCTTAAACAAAGGAATTTCATATATCACTATCAACAATTTTCCAACTCAGAGTATATAAAACATTGATGCAATTTAAAGAAAGTTTTAAGATTCTGATATAAAGAAACTTACCATTACAATGTTGCATATTAACCCCAGCATGTGGAGAGCATTCAGCCTTTTCCAACTTTCATGCACCTGCTTCCCAGCCTTATGCTTGAAAGATAGCTGTCAAACTTGCGTTTCTCTTGTAAAACTTACATTACCAAAGCTCTATCCTTATGCCAAAAAGATAGGCACAGGGTTAACTTGTTTATCTAGGGTGATGTCCAGGGACATGATGGCTTTCCATGGAATATCTAAAGTTGGAAAACAACCAAAGTGAGGAATAGATATCAATGAAGTGATGTTCTGGAAAAGCGTCCATTACACAAACAATGGAGTTAAAAACTAAAAAGGGCACGCAATAAATCCAGCGAGGGGAAATAACTATGAACATGTTTTCAAGCCAATAAAACTTTTGATGTATTGAGAATAATGTAAGCCATTTGTTCACAATCGCACATAAAATCATTATCCTGCAGGATGCAGACAGAAAATTATAACAGAAGAAACAGCCTAAACTATACCATCCATTATTTCTGGCATATGTTGCTTTCTTCAATAACAGAAAGGCTTTATTGTTCCATAGGTAAACTGCAACCCAGACCAAACCCTCCATCTGTTATATACCTGCTGAGTGATGGAATCATAATCATATTTCAGTCATTCAGCTTCCTCATGGAGTCAATTTATTATGCTTGTGGCTTAATACACACCTGAAATAATAAAACATATCAAAAAAATTATTCAGTGAGAGAGAGGAATGTAGTTTAAAAATGCACAAAATTGATTAAACAAAATATGTGAACACAAGGTAGCAGATTCTGAGATACCGAAGAATGATGAACTTCACAATGAAGAAGCTGAAAATACTAGTCAGGGAGACAATCGCTCAATTTTCCAAACTTGCTTCCCATTGATCTCTTGAGGAATGTATTGCAACCTGGAGAGATATCAATAGAATTAGCATTAGGGCCAAACATGTCTTCAAGGCTGCAAATCACATTTCCTAGTTACAGTTTTCAAACTGCATAGCATTCTTTGAATAACCTTCCCCAAACATCCAGTTATTTATGAAGTACAAGACACGGCCAGACATATCTTCTTGCTACAAATCCCACTTCCTAATTACAGTTTTCAAACTGAATTGCGTCCGTTGAACAACCTGACCCAAACATCCAATTATTTATGACAAGTAAAAGACAACGAGGAGTAACCCCGTAATAGTCCTTGTCGAATTGCTGAGAACTCTACGGTTGATAGTCAATGAGGAGAGTTGAAGCAAAGAACTCCCAAACCCACAACAATGAGTGTGTGAGGATATGAATTCAGCTTGGCTGGTTGGCAAAAATACTCTTTTATGGATTATATCATTACTAGGAAAATGAGTAGCACTATGTTACAAACTATTTAAAGCTAAAACGAGCATTCAATTAATAAATGCACAAAAAAGATGTTCTTGCTGCAAATCCATATTTATCCATATGAACTTTGACAAGCAACACCAAGAGCAAGGCGACTTGAACCACATTCAATAGGGGACACTACACTACTAAACAAATGTAACACAGTGGTAGTAATTGTAATCAAGAAAATAAATTGCCTGTCTGATATCAACAAAACCCTTAACGTGGAAATATGAGTATCTAAAGAAACCCTTTTATCGGTCCTGAATCTGAGTTGACCCAGTTCATGTGTTAATTTCATACTCATCCACATTATTAAAGATCAATCATTCAAGAGCTTGGGTTCACCATTTTTGCCAATTGATCTGAAATTAAGGTAAAGCTGTTCCAACAATATTTACAAACAATACAGACATTAGAGCAGGAGGAATGGATGATAACCTGTCATGCAAGCGAGACTGTTGTCCTTGCCAAAACTCAAAAAGCTCCGGTGTAAGCTTGTATCCTCCCCAGTACTTAGGCTTTGGGATCAAACTTCTGTACTCACAAGAAAGGAGAAGAGAAAAAGAGGAGGGAACCAACATCAATTTTTCCCAAGAGGACAAGGAACTGTATCTCAGTATTATAAAAAAAGGAACTGAAAATCCTTAAAGTTGTCATAAACACCTTGGTAATGATCATTTACTTTGAGGGTAAAAAACCAAGCAATATCATATTTTAATTTTAGCAATCACAAAAGATACTTGGAAGTAGAACTCACATATTAGAGAACTTCTCTTCTAATTCTTTGTACTGTTGGTGTAGAACAAACCTTCCAGGTACTACAATACTCTGAAAGGGGTAAAGACTTGTAAAAACTGGTAGTCACATGTACTCTTACAATACAATAAACTGAAAGAAAAATGAACCTGATTGCTAACTATTGCTCCAATCTGACTTCCTCGAGGACGGCTATGGAAGTATTTTTCAGATTCCTCGTCCGAAACCTTCTGCACAGAGCCTTCTACTCTCACCTAGATGTCACACTTAAAAGATGTTAGGGGATGGACCAACTCCCAGAAGAACATCAAAAACACAACACATAGTTCATTATTCTTAACATGCTTCAATGATTATATAGGACACTTGATGGGACTTCTGAACAATACCAATGGTAGATGTAAACGCTAAGTAAAAGGGAGTATCATAGCTACAATCTCTAAATGATGGGCGGATAATATTCTCATTTGGAGGTTTCACTCATCTGATTTAACATGCTGAAATAATACGTTGTTTTGAGGTCTCAGTTTATCCAAGTCCAACTTCTGAGACAAAATGATCAATGGAAGGGCAGGATATTTTCAGCAACAGTTGAAACAAAGCCTGAGCGAGGGAAAGTAAAGAAGAGAGAGGTGGTGATGGAAGTGGATGAAAATTAGAAATACAAGTACGATTTCATCCAACATATGTTGACAGATAGCATGTATGTAAAGGTTCTACAATCCTTGATTTCAAAACTCACAGAACTTCTTTTGCTACTGCCCGTACATTCCCACATAGAGAAGGTTTATAATTGTAACAGAACACAAACCTGCTCAGGCTATTCTACTAGATTTCCCCATTATCTATATGATTAAGTTGAACAAAAGAATAGATCAGAGAATTTAACTTAGAAGTCCTCAAATGATCTTCCTATCTGATTAAGCCCTTAAATCCATTCCCAACGCACAAATGTAGAGGGTGAAAGAAGTAAAGGCAAGAGAAAAAGAAAATAAAGGTCACCTTAATGTCAAAGAGACAAATTTATAGTACCTGCCGATTGAGACCATCCCAGTAGAAAAGAAGAGCTGCTCGAGGATTTTCAGACAAATCACGTCCCTTTCGACTTTCATAATTGGTATACCTGAAAAGGTAAAAGATGAGCAAGATCAAAACCAGCTGTCGCAGCAACGGATAAGAATCTTATTGCTGCTTGGTCAGTTTCACGTAATACTAACCAGACAAACCCATCCTCATCAACTCCTTTCAACAACACCATTCTTGATGAGCTGTATTAGGATAGGAAGTAAAACATGTTTTGATTAATTATGAAATCAAATCAAGGGATAATGTCGGCATCAAGAATCCAATATTTCCACAAGATAATCAACAAGATAGGGAGAAATGATAAGTACCTAAAACAATATGAAATGGATTTTTTCCCCTCCATTTTTTAGAAGGAACATGTTTGCGGGGTTGAACTGATCACATTTTCATACATAAAGTATTCAAGAGGATTTTTACTTGTAATGAGAACTAATATAGATAAACAGTATACTAACTTTATCCCAAAATTCATTATATAATACACAAATATCTAAACCTTGGAAGCCCAAACATATAGTTGT
Organism: Croton setiger; assembly: GCA_948099555.1. NCBI lineage: Eukaryota > Viridiplantae > Streptophyta > Magnoliopsida > Malpighiales > Euphorbiaceae > Croton > Croton setiger. The sequence continues at coordinate 103,428 of CANUEY010265673.1, forward strand.
GCAGTAAGTTAGAGCCAAACTTAAGGTATTCAATGAATCATAGTCTAAGTAAACGATAATGTGCATTATACTCATCTAGGCTTAACTAAATAAAAAATATGGGTATAGTTCTCCTTATGCATATGCTATAATTCTGCATTTTGATTTAAATTTTCTTCACTAGCGAGCAACACAAACATTTATTAAACATAACAAACTTAAATATTTACCTATAATGAAATTATAGGCAAAGTATTAACATCTTACCACCATGGTAGTTTTTCAATTTCGTAATGACTTTCATGATAAATGGCAGGAGGAATAAAAGACTTACGGTTTTCCATCCTTTCCAACAGTTGACAAACACATAGCATTTGGCTCTTTCAGTCCAGCAACCATAGCATCATCGAACCATTTACGGAACTGCAAGATAGCAGATGTGCTTAATGGTGATGCAGTAAACTGATGCTATTATCAGAACTGAAAAGGCAACCTTACCAAACCTAGATGGTTCACTAATGATTTTCAACCTTTAGAAAATAAAAATAAAACACCCCAAAAGTAACTACAACTTATTAGCATGGACACAAACCTGATTGATGGGGTTAGCATCCACCTGATCCTCAAGGAATTCAGGAGAAATATAGTTCTCCCTCAGAGCTGATATATCGATTTGTGGAGGTTTTCCGATTCGAACACACATAGAAGTGCCAGGATATGGCGGAAGATGCAACTTAAATCTCTCAACAATAGTTGATGGAACAAACCTACCACCTAGAAAGTGGTGTGGACCAGAAAATTTCTTTGCACACAACTTAGGAGCAGTCAACGAGACCTAAGAGATACTGAACTTGTTTTAACAAAACATTTAAAGAATTGAAAAGCTAGCACATAAAGTTTTTTCTTGATTTATGGTCACAAATGTTGAGTTACAACCCAAAAAGGATTTTGCTATTGTATATAACATACCAACATGTCAGGTTTAATTCCTTCACCTCCAACATCACCTTCTTCAACATGCCATCCAGATGGAATATCTATGGAGACAACAACTGAACTACTTTCTTGAACGTCTTTGGACTTATGCAAGTGCACCAACTTTTCAATTAGAGTATCAAAAGGTGGCCTTGGGGCACCTGAAATAGTTGATATGTTAGTGAGAAAAAAAGAGATTGGAATAAACTAGGATTGAGCAGTAAAACAAATTTCAAAAATTTTGATAGATAATACATTACCCAGGAACAATATAAAAACAATACAATTAAAAGAACCAAACAAGAAGGTCTGCTTGAAGAGGTGAATTTGCACTTAAATAAAAACATACAAGAGCCTATAAGACTTTGATGCCTCTATCGAATATCTTTGGACTTTCATGCCTAGCTTGTAAGAAAATCTCCATTTGAGATTTCATTTCATTATTCTGTAAACTCGAATTCCTTTCGATAATAAATGACAATAATCTTATCTTATCAATGTGTGTGTGTGTATATACATGTAACAAAGAAAGTTATCAAAAATCCCAACAAATTTCAAGCAGTTATTTATGTGGCATTAGAAGCATAACAGACTCAAGCAAAAGCAAATGAAGACAAAGAAAAAAGAACAAATAGAGGAATTACCATGAAATGAGAAACCAAACATTGCATCAACTAGAATGTCAAAATCCTTTGACAAGTCTGGAGGCATATCTTCAACTGTCAGGAAAGGGACTGACAGCGATTCCAGCTACAAAATTACTAAAATTGAATAAGAGCTCTGAGCAACTGCAGCATGTGATGGTTCAACTAGGTTTATTTGTGAGCACTCCATACCTGAGTCACCAGACCAGTGTAAAGAGGTTTGGCAGTACGCTTTGGGTAGCAAACAACTGGCTTGTACCCAAAATGATGCAGATGGCGGGCGGCTACTAAGCCATCACCACCATTATTCCCTGGACCGCATATAACAAGAACACGATTATACTCACTTGGTTTGTAAACCTGCCAAAGGAACCAATATCAGAAAAGAAGCCCGGATCAAATTTTATATTCTCATAGCAGCACTAATTTCTTAAATAACACCGGATCAGACTTCTACAAATTTTTGCATCTGAGACTCTGAGCATACAGTATCAAACCATAAAACTACCGCAAGTCTAGAAATAATGTCCATGTCAATAGTACAATTGCGCATGCTCAAGCTTTCACAGGCAAACTCATGTTAAGAAAATGCAGAGACAACAAGACCAGAAAATGCCTATCTCTTCTGATTCTGTCTTATGCAAATGCCTCAGCTAATAAAAATAAACTCGCAAAATCAACTAACAAAGTTAACTTACAAATTTATTTCGGAAAAATGATATAATTAGGAATGGAGCAATACCTCAGGTATGGAAGTAGCAACACTCAAACCAGCCAATTCCTACAAAATATATAGTTAGAAACATTGAAATTCAAATAGAACGAGAAGGAAATGAAATTCTAAAGCATCAAATTCACAAAAAAAAAAAAAATAAATAAATAAAATAAAATAAAAATAAACAGCTCGTAAACTAACCATCAATTGATCCACACTAAATCCAAGAGGTCCCATGAGAATCTCATCAATTTCCGCAGCTTCACGCTGCGTTAAGTAAGAGATAGACTCAGGATTTTGAATGCTCTGCATGTCTCCAGTCGGTTCAGTTGATTTTGAACTGGAGAAACGAATTACAGGACTAGAACGAAAAGCAGGAAGCGTAATTGGACAAGTAGAACCCTAAAACATACGCCACCGAAAATTAGATAAGCTAAACAAGACAATAGAGAGAGGAAGAGAGAGTAGTTGATGTGCTTACCCGGACGTTGGTAGAGAGTGAGTTGAAAAGAATGTGAGAAGAGGAGGGAGCGGAAATGGCAGAAGTGTAAGGTTGATGACAGGCGAGAGGAAGAGGGATTAATTGTCTAGCAAATAAACATGTCATTGCACGGGCTTTGCGTATCAATATCATTATGGTATTTGTTTATTGGAGGAGGAGTTTTTCTCTATTCTGCGTAAATCTTTAGATTTGGCGACGCAATGCTCCCAAATCATTCGCGAAGCTTTACGAATCCACGGTTGCAGTTGGAATTGGCCCATTACCCAATACAATACAATAGTCAAATACAGCTTTTCTTTTTTTTTTTTTTTTTAAAGTAGTGAATAGCAACTTTTGGGGTTTATAATTAAATAAATAGTAATTTTTTCAAAAATTAAGTAAATGGTATTTTTTTTTATTTCAACTATGAACATTAGTTTAAATATTTATTTTCGAAAAATTAAAGGACCTTAAAAGATCAACAATTAAAGGAACAAATCTTGAAAATGGGATATGACTCGAATATTGTAATAATGATAAATGCATCCCTGGAGGAGATAAACTCAATACATGAACACCAAAATGAAGTTCATATATTTGAGAATAATAAAATGTGCAATTTATTTTAAAAGTGTGTGTGTGTATATATATATATATATATATATATATAGTTAAAAATCTATAAATTATAAATATAGTTAAAATTTGAAATAAATTATTTTATTTGTAATAGTTCCAATAAAAATAGACATAAAAGAATATATTTAAAATTTGTAATTAACTAATAAATAGTACTACTGTTAAAAAGAGTAAATGGGATTAGTTTTGACACAATCACGCAAAAGCACGCATCACCTTACACAACCATTGATTTAGTTTTTTTTTTTTTTCTGTGGTTGTAAAATTAAACCAAGCCCTGTTATAACTTGATTTGGAAAAAAAAAAAAAAGAAAAATATGAGGTGTGTGCGTGCACAAATTTCTTTTTCTAAGTAAGATAATATAATTACATTGTTACTTGTTTGTCTTAAGTAAATCCAACTACAAAACAATTATTGATTTTTTTTTTTTGGTTTAGAATAAAATTAAATTATCTGTTTACATATAAGTACTAATCAGCATCTTCTGTATGGGGCAACATATGTTCGATCCTCTTTAAGAAGCTGAGCATGGTTTCCTGACTTTTTTCATCTGAAATTAGAAAAAAAAAAATCATCAATTAGCAAACAAAGTATAACTAAAATAGCAGTATAAATATTTTAATATTTCTAATACATAGATTACGAAGGATGATGGTTTTAATTACCAAGTCTTGGTATGGTATGGCCTTTAGGATGATGAATTACAACCGGTTCTACATATGATTCCAATAGCTCTATACCATATGGCTTCAAGAAGTCCGTCTCTCCTAAAAAAAGACAAACCAAAACAATTCCCCATTATACAATTAATCCTTCAATTCCATTTTAAAATTAAAATTAATTTTTTAGCACTTCCATTTATTCATGATAAACCCCATCATAATTACTTTCATAATTTATTTGGTTAAGCCAACACTACATGTACTAATAACATTACTTAAATTCGGTTTGGTAAAGAAAATAGATATTTACCTAAAAAATGAAGAGAAGGGCATTGAATAGGAGACGCATATGCTTTCTCGGCCACAGATGCTGCCTTCAACTTGGCTCCCCCAACTATTATCACAAATTTTATTTTGGCTACTTTCTTTAAAGCCACTCCCTGTAATTGTATTAAACAAAATTTTTTTACAGTTGTTTTAAACAAAATAAATCATAATAAAACTCATTATTCTCTTTTTGTTAATTAATTAATTGTAGTCAACAAATCATTATAATAAGAAAATAAACAATTACTTACGTTGGCTTGCAGACCCGCTAGTCCCGCCGATAATATTGCTCCCTGAAACAGAAAAAACAGAAGTGATGTATTGGTTTCCAAAAACTAAGAAAACAAATCTAATCGAACAATAAACTTCTTTCCGGTTTTCGTATTTTTCTCGGAAGCCAAACAGACACTTAGAAAACAATCAATCTCGAATTAATTACCTGAGAGAAACCCATGAGACCATCAAAAGGTCCATTCTTAATCATGAAATCTTCGATGTAAGCAAGACACTCGTCAAAGTTAGTGTACTCCGTAAATTCCTGAGAAAAAAACTCACGATTTGTTTTTTCCTTTAGAGAATAAAAAATATTCAAAAAGCAGAGCATAAAGAAGGGAAGAAACTAAATAGAATAGAACCTTGTTGAATTGGAACCACTCGAAATAAGGTGGATCAAAAATTCCTTCGACATCGGATTTTCCTTGAGCCGGATAAGGTGCGTCCGGAAAAACAAGATCCATCTTTTGACGAACTGATTCCGGCCACTTGTGAACCTGTTTCTTAAAAATTTCTCCGCTTGTTCTAAATCCATGGAGGCATAGAATTCTGGGTTTCCTCACATTCTGTGTTTCTTGCCCCATATTCAAATTTTGGTTTTCTGCACGTTTGATTTTTCTTTCCTCTTCCCCCTAGTTATTGGTTTAGCTGAGAGAGACGCTGCCCTTCCTAAGGAATTGGAAGCCTCATATATATACTACTAGAGGCAGGCGTTGATGGGCCTGAATTTTACGCAGCTGGCAAATAACACGTGTAAACGGCGAGAGTGACGTCAGGTGTGAGGGAGAGTAAGGGAATTCTCGATAGTCAGTTCAATCAAAGGTTTTAGATGCCCGTAAGACTTTATCTGACGGTTAAGATCTTCTCGGGGTTTAGTAAACAGTAATGGAGTCTAGCGCTGTGTTTTGACCCATGTGAAGGACGTGTTTGACTACAAAATTAAACATGAAGCCACCAAAATAATGTGAAAAGCAAATACTTTATAAGAAAAAAAAAAAAAAACCTTTATGATCAAGAATTATATTATGTACTATCGTTCAAAAAGAACTATATGATGTACTTTGGTTTTTTAAAAAGAAAATAACAATATAATGTACAGAATTTATGGAAATATATTATTGTTAAAAAAATATGGAAATAATTTAATGAAATTTTTTTTATACTTTTCTAAGACTAATAAAAAGTTTTTGAAAAAGCCATTAAAAAAGAGTTTTGGAAAAAAAAAACTATAAAAATGTATTATAATTTGTTATTGTCTAACACTTTTGGTATTCGTATCAGATTTTGTGGATTATTCTTTAAGTAAAAAAAAAAAAAGAAATATCTTAGTTTATTTCAAAAGTGATATTTCTTAAAACATTTATTTAACTTATTCATATGACAAAATCTAATTTCAGCCAATATATTATTTTTTTAGAATGATTAGTAATGTTTACATAAGTTAGACTCTCATTTTCGGCAATCTTGCTTACTTGCTTAGATTGATTTTTTTAAAGCGTTGCTTAAATTTTTTTTTATTCATAAATAATTTGAAATAAATAGCATTTCAATGTTTACATTTTTATTGCTGATAAATATTTGAAATATGATCAAATAAATAATCATTATATCCTATTTTAAAAAAAATATAAAATAATTATTTTATCCATATTTCATTCAAATTGATATTAGGGTTGGGCAAGGTTCATGTGGTATCAAACCAGAATGAGAATTAGGTCAACAGAAATTGTAATTGGTAAATAAGAAATTGGAATTGGTAAATAATAACTTTAAAGAAAATGAAATCGATACAATAATTTTTAAATGTTGGTTTGATTTTGATTTATCATGAAATCTAGAATAAGAGAGAACCAAAAAATTTATAATTAAAACTGCTTACTAGATTGTAACTGAAACTAAAAACTTGGATATGATTTTTATCTCAATATCAAATGAATTGATATATAAGTTTATATTCCGATTCTTACTAGGAACCAATTCAGAATCGGAACCATTCACTTCTAATTAAAACTTCTACTAGTAATTTTGTAATTTTTAATATGCATTACACTTGTTCACTCGTTATTTGATTTTATAATAATTTAATTTTTTATTTAATTAAATTTATTAATCATATAAAAAATTAATTATTGAGATAAAGAAAATTCAGTATTAATCTAAATGTTAATATTTACCGAAAATTAACAATAAAATTGTTATTTTTTAAAAAATTATTATTAATATTTTGAAAAATTATAATATTATCTGTCTTCTATTCTATATATATAAAAGCTATAAACAAGAGAGACAATAATGTAATAATTTGTAAACTAATTTTGTCAAAATAAATAAATAATCAATTAATTAGTTTCTATCATCTTTTAACAATAGCTATATATTATATATCTCTAACTAAAAACTATGTATATATTTTTTAAGAGAACGAACTAAAAACGATCTATTTTATTTTCTAGAAATTTTTTTTTTTTAATAGCGTGAGGCTAGAGCGCCATTTTTATTTTTCCTTATTTTTTGTTCAATAATTAAAACCGATTAGCTAAAACAATTTAAAATCGTTATTTCTTATATTTAATAGAAAGAAACCCAATTTTTAAATTTTCAGTATTTTAATTAATTTAAAGCTAACATTTCACTTTTTTTTTTAAAAAAAAATGGGTTAGTCAACAAGTAGTAAAGAGTATTGGACGAAAAAAGGAAAACAACCAAAAAATAATTGAATTTAGAATTATGTTTTAAATAACATTTGAATTATTAATAGTGAATAAACTTAAAAATAGTTTAAAAAAATTGTGTAAAAATAGTGTATAGATTTTTTTAATACAACAAAATTGTTAAATTATATGTATAAAAGAATTAATGACATTTTAAATAAATATGTATGGAATATTATTTTTAAAAAATTTATAATAATTGGTCATTCAAGTAAATTAATAAAATTTCTTAAAGATTATTTAATAAATGAGATATGTCTATTTAAATAAGTTATGTTAAAAAAGTCTAAAAAGGTAAGTTAGTAATCCCGAAATATTGGGATTTTCAAATAATAAACATTTAAACAACACTTTAAAATATTTAAAAGGTTCTAGAATTTTAAAAAGTAGGGAAAAACAACACTTTGGCAGTGCAGGATGAGAATTTATAGAAAGTTCGAAAACCATTATCTAGATAACTTTGTAAATAGCTAAAATTGAAATTTGAATGATAAGTATATCCGTATACTCTAATAAATAAAAGCCGTGGATTAAGGTATTGATGGAGCTATTTCAAATGACGATAGATGCAACATAAAGAGAGTTTTTTCTTTATGAAGATAAATATTACCAATTCATTTAATACATAAATTCTTTTTTTATTTTTAATATTTATTATACAATTAAAACATTTGCATATAAAATGTTGATATAAAAGATTAATGTAATTATGTATTTTTGTCGTTTAAGAATATTTTATTTTAAGATGTATGAAGAAATTATATATAATTTCAATTCTTTTAATTTTATTTGTTGTATTTTTAAAATTTTAATAGTATAATTTTAATTCGAATTTATCTATGTGTTCAATCTAAGTTCATTAGCTAATTTATATTTATAGTTTTAATTTGGTTTGAAATTCTTGAAAATAATAAGTATACATAAAAATATATTAGAATATTATATAAAGACTATACAATAAATAAAGTGAATCAAATATAACAATACTATAGCACTATATGAACAGAGTTTAAACCTCTATACACATTTGAGTCCGTGAATTATAATTTTTTTTTTCAAAAAAGATGCACTATTGATTCTACTTTTGAATTTGAAATTTAAATTTTTGAGGGTAAATTGCATAAATAATACTAATATGTGGATTCTTTTTAAACTTATTTTATCAAACTAATCTGCACATATAATTTGAATCAACCATTCTTGAAATAGATATGTACATATATAAATAAAAATCATGTAGATACGTTATAAACTATAATTTTACTTCAAAACCCATTAAACACACGCAACGTAATAAGTTTATTTTAACTATATATTGCGAACCCTAGTTATTATTAATAAGTATAGAGAATTATATTTTGAGACACCCCAATCCAAATTAACAACGGGCTTATATTTTGAGAGCAAGAATAAACTTACGCGGCAGCACAACTACATTTTAAAGCTTACGTATATCTTCCAATAATTATCTACCACGTGTAACAATAATTTCCAGCACATAAAATCGTTAATCCTTTTAAGAGAAATTATCGGTTGATTCTTTTCCGTCCCTCTAATAAAATTTCAATTTTTTTTTAAAAAAATTTGCGTTCTCTTTCCTTTTGATTTCGATTTAACTCCTCAAAGTTCTCTTTGATGGCAGCTAGTTCCAGCCGTGGCGGTTCCTTATACGGCGGCGCCGCTGCTTTTAGATCAAAGTATGCTTTCCGTTATTTGATCATCTTTTTAGGGTTTCGAATTAGTTTTATTTTGTTGGTTATTACGCATCGATTTTCAAAAACTTATGTTTATATTCTCAGGGATGGACTCAGCACGAGACCGGCGGCGAGCTCGGATGAAATACAGTTACGGATTGATCCGATGCACGCTGACTTTGACGACGAGATCTCTGGTCTCCGTAGCCAAGTTAAGCAATTGAGAAATGTGAGTTTCTTATTTCTTTCTTCAATTTATCATAAACTGCTATTTTTTAAATGAATTATAGGGCCGGTAAAAGCAACCACAATGAAGGAATATGTTGAAATTTTTATGGATTTTTTTCTTGCTAATCATATGATTATCTAGATAACTATTTAGTGTTAATAACAAAGGGCTAGGGATGGTTTGTCATCTTCTATATAGTAATTATGTCAGACATTCTCATTTTTATTTTGTGTTTACATGAAAAAAGTTTTGCTATATGTAGCTTAGAAACTTGGAGGGGAATGAAGCACAGTAGAAAAAGAGCTCTTTTAGGTGATTATTTTCTGTAATGTTGCTTTTTATCCGATCTAGTACCTTGGATTGGCAACAGATGAAGTTTTCATTTACCAACATGTTTCAGCCAATCAACGTGAATATATATTTACTTATGAAATATCTGCCTATATGGTGGAAATTGCTGAGAAAACGTTGAGAAGATTCAATTCAGGAATTTTGCAAATCGAATGATGAATTGCATATGCAAGTCTATTGCATAAAAATCAAGCCATTATTGGCTTATACAGAATCCTTTAGTTATGAACTTCATTGCTTGACATTGAATTTATTGTTTACTTTGAAACTGTATGTTTTCATCTACCATTGTCCTAAGTTATCATTGCAGAAATGTTTTTATCATTTGCTCTTATTTAATTGTATGCTGCAGGTGGCTCAAGAGATAGGATCAGAAGCAAAATTCCAGAAGGATTTCCTGGATCAGCTGGTATAATTTCTAATTAGCCTGGCCTTTCTTGGTTATTATGGATCTTTCTATGTGCTTCCTTCATAGATTACTTCCTTTTTGGGTTGCTCTATGTTGTCAATGAAGTGTTGTTGTATTACTATCATAAACATAATTGCTAATTTGATTCTATCTTTGCTAATTTGGAATTTAAAATAAAATTTGATTGTTCTGCAATGTAAAATTTCAAGGTGGTAATAATAAGGTTGCTAAAACTGAATTTTTAGGATAACAAATTCACATGCTATTAGATAGATAACAGTTGTCCAAGGAAGTTGCACTCTTACCCAGTGAGATTATAGTTTCACATCTTTGGATCCCCATAGCTCCCTCCAAATCTAGAAAAAGGGTTCCCTTACTGTTTTTTTCCAAGCACATGTAAAGAGGCACTGATGTCATTATTGCAGAGGAAATGAGGGAAAAAAGATTTGCTAACCACCAGTTAGAATTCATGCGAGCAAGATAGAATTGTCAAAATTTTTTTGCCAGACCTATGTTTTGTATGGTTTCCTTTGTTCTGTAGTGATGTCACTTTATAGTACTATCATGTTTGCTCTCAAGTTAGAGCCTTCTTCGTGGTCTGGAAAGAATATCTTTATTATTATTATTTTTTTAAATCTATCATCTAGATGGAAATATGGGATAATATGTCTCCAATTTTTACACTGCTAGCATTTTTTTTTTCTTTTTTTTTTTTGTGTGTGGAATTTTAAGATTTAGAAAGTATGATGTAAGTAAGAGCCCTAGTCGCTAAAGTAATGTGCCTCTTGTTTGTTATGTATGCGCGTTTGGTCGGTTGTCTAATTTAGCTTTTCCTTACATTGAATGAAAGCTAGTTATAAAACGAAGGCCTGTTTGATATTGCTTTTGTTATTTGACTTTCAGAATTTTGTTTTCCATCTGTGATATCAAAAGTGATTAGAATTTTTGCTTATGAGGATGATCTAATGAATTTAGCTAATATTATTTAGCCTATTTGCAACTGCCTTCTGAAAGCTCAATTTTATTGAAATGGCAGCAAATGACTGTGATAAAAGCTCAAGCTGGTGTAAAGAACAACATAAGGAAATTGAACAAGAGCATCATTAAGAACGGCGGAAACCATGTCGTCCACGTGGTTCTTTTTGCACTGCTTTGTTTCACGCTGGTATACCTGTGGTCCAAAGTATCCAGAAGATGAGGTCTATTGGTCTCGGAAAATATTCTCAGATCAATAGCTATCCATAGTTGGATTGGGATTGGCAAATATATTTAGCGGGTTGTCGGGATCCATTGTAAAATCTTCCTTTTAGCTTCTTTGTTAAACATTTGCTTTTGTGTTGTACGTAAAATCTAAATCTCTTTTCGAAGAAAAAAAGGAAAGGAGCAAAAAAAAAAAAAAGATCATACGCCTGATATCTAGTTTTTGATGTATAAACAAAGCAATATTCATTGCAGTTAACCTTTTACTAATACAAATTGCAGAATGGCAAATAGAATAAATATACTAACAAGCACATGCTGTTAAGTATGACTGTGGCTTCTCGATGGCATTTTCTAGCTTTTGGTGTTTAACTCGATTGATAACGGTTCTTGCCCATTCTGTAAAAAGAGTTTCGTTATGACCCACCTTACCATTTTTATAGAAGTTGAAGCAGTCTAGATCATTTTGAGGAAAGGGACACTCTTTTTTCTCTAATGGTTCCCACCATGTACCTTGGTGTATAATTCCAGATTGGTCTGCCATCCAGTGATGAGCATATTGGCCTAAACCAGCAAGCTCTAACCATCCTTTGGGGAAGAACTCCATTACACTACTGTTCCTATCCATGAAAAGCATGTTTGTCAATTGAGCACCATGTGGTGATGCTACGATGTCTGTGTTGGTCAGTACTCTAACCTGAATGCAAATTAGGAAAAGGGTTAAGCATCTACTGTTACCCGTTTTTCAAATTAATATATAACTATTAGCCGGAGATTTGTTTTTAGAACTGTCAAACTTAGAATTAGCAATCCTAGAAAAAGGAAAAACAAAAGGGGTGATATGGTCATTTGATGTTACAGACCTGGTCACAGAAGCTTAGATCCTCAGACTGAGCCACCTTAAATATGCAGCCGTCCACCTTTGCACATTCCCTCGCAAATATTTCTGTAACTGCAGTGGCATTCTTAAATGATCTTGAACCTCTTCTCATTAGCAATGTTAGCCTTATAATCGGTTCTCCTTTTTCATTAATATCTTTTCCTTTTGCATCTTTATCAATTCCACAGAATCCCCTTGCTTTACATCTCAACAAATCAAATACCTGAAGTTTCTTTTCCTTTCCCATACTTCCCAGATTATGTCTCATTACGACTGCCTTTTCGAAACAATAAGGTTTGTCTTCTTCTTCAAGTCCCTCTATTTTAACCTCTCCGAAATTAGCTTCCATTAGATTTTGTAGCCATGAGCCCATTTCAGCTCTCAGCTCACCCCAGTGGAAAAGTAGCCATCTTGCTGGCTTCAAGCACTCATTCTTCATAGACCAACCAACAAATGGAGCCATAGCACATACTCCATGCCATAAATTTACATAATCGTAATAAGTGTCCGACACAAATGTCAGGCCCTCAACAAACTTAGCTGGGTCTGGAAGAGCTTCTTGCCAGGCCAAGGCATATGAATTCATGGTGCCATCTTTCTTGTCATTTCCTTTGATGCATAAAAGCCTTCCTTTAGACATTTCGGAAGGGAAGTAGAGATGTTCAGCTTCGTCTTCCTCGTGCGTATCCGTCAAAGAGCTCATAAACCAAGTGTTCCCTTCCATGGCAGATTTCTGAAAGCGCAGATCTTTAAGGGGAAGAAAGGTGACAGAATCGTGGAGCTTTGAGATCAAAGTATTGTTTTTTCGGGGAACAGTATTGACTGCTAATCTTTTCCAGAAAGGAGAGTTGAAGGAATAGAAATTAGAGGTACGAGATTGAATAACTAGAAGACTTAGAAGCATAAAAATGAATACTACGATAAGGGTTGAGTAATAAGAACTCTTCTTGGTAGTAAAAGTTTTAGAACTTTTCTCCAAATCCATCATTTAGATTTGAAATGAAAAATGATGAGTTGAATTCACAAGTTTATTTTAACATATTTTGCAAGCAATTTATCTCGGGATTGAGATGCATCTAATAATATTAAAGAAAACCAATAAATAATTATATTGATATTGCTTTGGTCAATGACTGTATCGTCATCTACAATAGCCCTTACTACAAGATAGCAGATTCCGGGCTTCTTATAGGAATTAAAATTCTAGTAAGGAAAAGAAATATTATTTGAGCACAGTGCAGAAAGAGGCAATTTTTTAATGAGTTTCAAGGTTCAGATCCAATATTGACGGTTTAACATCATCATACATCACATATAATGCATTATACAGAGAAACAAGCAAATTTATTGAACAATCTTTGTAGCTTATGCATTCAACTTGGCAAAGCACTGAAAAAGGTGCTAATGAAATTTACTAAATCATAAAATTTGCTGACTAAAATTCTATTTACAGATGGAGGCTGTACATAAAATTTCTCTGCTTATCAGGGTATATAACCATTTATTAGGTTAGTTTGTGACATCAATAAGCACTATAGTTATAGTGAAGAAATATGGTTATGCTGATCTTGCAACCATCATTGCCCACTGCAAATTGGACCAGGGCATGTTAATTCTAATCCCCAGCTTCAAAAAACAGTGGAGATAACTTTGTTAGCCGTGTCAGAATCAAAATGCTCTACAGAGATTGTTAACTGTCAGGTTAGATGAATGCTGCTGTTCTACAGGGCCTGAAGGCACACATACCCTGCTTCTCTTTGGTTCTGAAATTTTCACATGCGAAATTGCCACTGATAATGCATCCACAAAGCCACATTCATCCTGCTCTTCTGACTTGTTGCTCAAACTATCTGATGGTGAATGATCATTTGAATCCTCACTAGGGGAGCCACTCTCTACTTTGTTTCCATGAATCTCACACACTGGTGCACTAACAGTCCGCCAAGGAGATGATCCAACTTGATTCTTCAATTTTGCCTTAATAGACAGCATCTTTAATGTGCGTTCTGTGTAGAACAAAATCCATGGGTGCCCTGAACAAACACCAATTTTAGAGATCACTTCAGTTTAGAGGGATCAATCAAAAGTTCAAAGTGAGTTAGAATTCTGTCATGCATATCTAGTCCAAGGAAAAAAGAAGGGGGGAAGGGGGGAGGCGGTGGGGGTGTTGAATCCATAGTGCAGTTGTTGCTATGATAAGCGAATTGTATTTGGAGATTAAATTAGAGCATATAACACAGAAATAAAAAAGATCGAGTTATCAATTGAATCACCTTAGTGCATGACTAATGCAAGTGGGAAAAATACACGAGAGAAAAGACATTGTCATTTGTATACTAATGATCATGACGGTAGTTGTTCACAATCCACAATAGAACTCAGTAACAAATAAATTGATGGGATAAAATGATAGGCTTCTAGCACCAGCAGTCAGAAATTTAAAGCATAAGAAACTCACTTAGCACTTCATCCGCAGTTATTCTTGCCGAAACATCCCTGGTCAGCATTCTTGAAACAAGATCACGGGCAGGTTTAGATACAGACTCCCATAATCCTGTGTGGAAATCAAGCTTCACATTCTTTATTGCCTCAAAAACAGCATCTAAGGAGTCCCCTTGAAATGGAAGAACGCCAACCAAGAGAGCATGTAGGAGGACGCCTGCACTCCATATATCAACTTTCTCAGAATAATTTCCTGATAAAACTTCTGGGGCCACGTATGCCGGACTTCCAGCCAAACCAGAGAGTGTCTGACCTGCATTTCAACATTCCATTGCACAAGCACATGTGATGTGAGTAAATAAACAAACTACAGAAACACAAGATGTATAATTCAACTGAGTAAATTTCTAAGGCACTTAAAAAGTAATCTGGAATACAAGTATCAGCAGTTCTCCAACATCTTTCTGACAGATTCCATAGCAAGATTTCTTTCTAAAAGGAACTTAGTAATAATAAAGATAATTATTATTATTCCCGAATGTCTTTTGGAGTATTTCTCTTTGAGATAATAATACAGTATATTTTATTATTCTCTTTCAGAAAAAACAAGAGAAGATAATTAGGCGATTGAGTGGCATGTCCCAGAGGGTGCAATAATAAACTTTACTCACACCAGAAGAAACAAACAAGAAATGATTCCTAATTGGAAAGATACATGGAGCATATTCGCGTCTGGACAGCTTAACATCAGATCCTGACAGTTAATGACGCCATATAAGATCAATAAGGTGCCAAATAGATCATATAGGCAACCAGAGAACAGTACTGACATGTTCCATATTTACTATCCAATTTAGAATAGCATGCAAGGGTGTCCTGGATTCCATGTGAAAATTGGAACCAAATAGAAGCTTCTTAAAACACATAACTGAAGCTAGATAAAATGCCTCTGCATGTCAGTTTCACACATGAACATTCATTATATTAAATTCCATTAATGAAAATAAAAAGAAAGACACAATACTATCTCCAATAATTCACCATACTTATTTCCTAAAGACAGGTCTTGACATCAATATTTCATCTAACACCAAAAATATACTCGAGACACCCTTCATCCTCTCCCCCTGCATTTCTTGGTGTGCGTGCTTTAGCAATTTGTCCTATCAACTTCCTGGATATAGATATCAAATTTTTCCATTTAACTCAGTTATTAAACATCATGTTGGTAAGTTTGACATGAGAAACACAACTTACAGATGTCCTAGAAAGCAAATTACAGAACAAAAGATTAGGTTGAGAAGGCCTACCATTTGATATTCTCATGGCGAGGCCAAAATCTGCAAGTTTTAGCTTCCCTGAAGTCATAAGAAGGACATTCTCTGGCTTTATATCCCTATGCACAACTCCCATATCATGGCAATACTTGATAACTGACATCACATCTTTAAATATATTAGCAGCCCTTTGTTCTGAATACTGACCCTCTTGAATCATCTGGTCAATCAAACGTCCCCCAGAGCATAATTCCATCACGAGATGGAAACATTCTGACTCCTCATAGACAGCATGCAATGTCACCACCCCAGCATGCCCAGACAAGTGCTGCATGATCTCCACCTCTCTGTGGACAGTCTCCTCTCCTTTCTGTAAAGTCTTACAAGCAAATTCA
Organism: Croton setiger; assembly: GCA_948099555.1. Taxonomy (NCBI): domain Eukaryota; kingdom Viridiplantae; phylum Streptophyta; class Magnoliopsida; order Malpighiales; family Euphorbiaceae; genus Croton; species Croton setiger. Next base: position 119,712 of record CANUEY010265673.1, read on the forward strand.
ACTCCAGTTGCCTTGGACCGACATAACCAAACTGACCCAAATTTACCACGACCAATAGTGGCACCTGCTACATAGTCATCTTCAATCTTGTTCTTTCTACCTGTCTGAGTAGCAGTTTCTATGCATCCTATTTTCCTTTTAAGACCTCTTCCAGGTGACACTAAAGATAATGATGCACCACAAGGTGGAGCAGTAGCAATACCAGCAAGCCTACTATTGTAAGAACTAACAGGTTCACCACCGGCATCTTCTTTGCACCTCTTCTTTAACCTATTGTAATCTTCTAGAGAATAATGGGATCTGAGAATTGATGATTTCGTGTCATGGGTAAGTGTTAAGTCTTTTTGTACATTGTCGATTGGTTCAGTTTCACTTCCTTTCCTCTTCTTCCTCATCACATCAAACATATTATTGAATCAACAGCGCATTGAATTGCAGAAAAAATATCGACAAAAATAATATTTTTTCAATGCACCCTAGAATTCCATTCCTACAATCAGAAATGAAATCAAATTATATCAAAAATCTTTTAACTAATGATCTCCTAAAAGACAATCAATCTTGGTAAACCTAAACCGCCCGAATTACAAAGATTTTTGATAAGTTTGCATCTAATTTGCAATACAAGGAACCAAATCACGCCAATAATTCCTCTAATTGAACTCCAGATATTCAAATACGTTAATAAGAAAAACCAAAAGTGAAATCAAAGAACAAACCTTATGAGCCGATACACCCTTCGAATTCAGAGGCAGAACTGCTAAGTTCTGCCCCGAAAGCGAAAAACCGTATGCACATAAAACAAATGGGTGGTTCGTTAGAGAAACAGAGGAACGAATATTAACAGAAATTGAAAATAGATGGATACTGGAAACCCTAGAGATGTCGGATTCAAGACACGGGTCAAGTCGTTACATGATCAAGAAAAAAAAATTGCAGTCCTTGGGGTTGGAGACTTGGAGTTTGAGTCAAAAAGTGTTTTTGAATTTTTTATTATATCTCTCTCAACTCAATGACTGACAAGTCCCGGCTACGTCTTTTTCCTATTTCGGGTTCAACCCAAATACCCAACAGTAACACCCGCACCGCACACCCCTTATAAAATTTCATTTTAGAGAATCCGACAGGACATCAACAAAAGAGCGAAAAATGGCTCAAGCCTTAAACCCTGCAAAAACCTTTCTCAATAACACCAATCTTTCAATACCCAATTCAAATTTTTTTCCAATCTCGTCTTTTGAACCAAAATCCAAATCGAAATCAAAGAGATACCCTAGATTCTCTGTTATGTCATTACAGAACCAATCCAAATTGTCACTTGATGCTTTAATCAACAACAGCCGCAAAGAGGAGGTACTTGGCGCCATTGAGGGCTCGTTGTCTAATTGTCTATCAGAAACGAATCTTCATTTGACGGTTCCTGGTCTTAAATCCAAAACTAGGGGCAAGGTACTTTTGGTTTTCGATTCAGTGGCTATAAATCCCTTCACATTCTCTAATTAAATTTTGTTGTCTTTTTTTTTTTCCATGTTTGTTAAAACGGATGGTTAGTTTCTTCCTTTTTACAAAGATTTTTTTTTTTTTTTTTGATTCCGTTCCCTCTTCTGCATATAAAAGATACTAAAAAATTGTAATATAAATTTGTTTTCAGTAATTTTGGATGGTAAAGTAACCATGTAGCTTGATTTTGTAGGTGAGAGATATATATGATGGTGGAGATTATCTTGTTTTGGTCACAACTGATCGGCAGAGTGCTTTTGATAGAATTCTCGCTTCCATTCCCTTTAAAGGCCAGGTCTTTTATGTTTTTCCCTGTTGATTTTCTACTCTTTGGAGTATCCAATAATGGTTGATTGAACTTGGATATTGTTCAATTAACTAATCTTTCTCTCAGGTTCTAAACGAGACGAGCCTGTGGTGGTTCAATAAAACTCAACACATAACTCAGAATGCAGTTGTATCTGCCCCGGATAAAAATGTTACTATTGCCAAGAAATGTTCAGTTTTTCCAGTTGAATTTGTTGGTGAGTATTTCATGTACAGGTTCCAGACTTCTCTTTTCTTGTTTGTGGAGTTGAACATGCTTTAGAAACTCATTCACCGATTCTGTTGCAGTTTTGGTTGATGACTTTTAAACTGTCTTGTGTACTAATCATTAAACAACTCTTTTTGTTGAGTTAACTTAACAATGACGTGGATATGGAAAAAGAGAAAGGCTTATTCAACAAGCATTTGGTAGTATATAATGTTGCAGGAAATTGTTAGGAGAATATCTTGTGTACTAAAATTTGTATGACATGTAACACCCTGAAAAACTTTCATAACGACATAAATTTGTTCTAATATTCTTCTTTGATGGTTCATTTCCCATGGAGAAACATATAATAATGTATAGGAGAGTCACAAGTATTTTAACTTTGGTTGTTTTGAGGCTTAGGATTCATTATGAGTATGGTTGATCTTACTGTTTTTGTTAATTTGTAGTTAGAGGGTATGTGACTGGAAGTACTGATACATCGCTATGGACGGTCTACAAAAGCGGGGTTCGAAATTACTGCGGCAATGCTCTTCCAGATGGTGGGATTTCCATGCCATAATTGTTTTCTTTCCAACAAAGAATTTTGGCCATTAAAAGGTTATCAGATGATCTTTTGACCATGTTACAGGACTGGTGAAAAACCAGAAGCTAGCTGTAAATATACTCACTCCTACAACCAAAGCTGCAGATCACGATGTTCCTGTAACTCCACAAGAGGTTTGTTCCAATTTAAGTTTTGTAATATAGTACATCTCAAAAACTCCATTCCATGTCATTTTCTGTACATGTACTCTTCTGTTTTGTTGTGTTTCTTCTCCATGAAGGGGTTATACTTTACAGATTATTGTTATTTTGTCAAGTAGATAATTGATCGCGGGTTAATGACTCAAGCTGATTATGATGAAGCCAGTAGGAAAGCATTGAGCTTATTTGAGTATGGACAGGTGACTTCCTTTTCTCTTGACAAGGTTTTGTGCTCAGGGTTCTTAACTCCGATGAAGCATAATGGTTATCCGTTACCAGTGAAATTAGGACAGTCCTATTTGAAAGGAAGAGTTCTGTTTCAGCAACATGCTTGCTTATGATTTCTTAATGTTGTTGCTATAACTAGCTATCTTTCCTTGGGATTTGCAGCGTGTAGCTTTAGAGCATGGCTTGATATTAGTAGACACTAAATATGAATTTGGAAACGGCACTGATGGTTCAGTTCTATTGATTGATGAGGTTTGAGAACTTTCCAATGTAATAATTCATTGTTTCGCTCTTTCTTTCAACCTAGACTGAATAATGTGCTTGAAATGTTTGTTGTCATGTCTTGAAATGGTAGGTGCATACGCCTGACTCAAGCAGATACTGGATAGCCCATTCTTATGAAGAACGCTTTCAGAAGGGTCTTGAACCTGAAAATGTTGACAAGGTGAGTTTTGTGGTTTAAGCTTGTCTTTTATCTCATTATTTATCTAATGGATGCATGTGGCCATGTCCAACCTGCTTAAGAATGATGTTTGGATTCTTTTTTTTTTTTTTTTTGTAATATCAGTCACTTATGATATTTATGGATTAAATTTAACATTTTCAGGAGTTCTTGCGGCTGTGGTTCAAGGATCATTGTGATCCATACAAAGATAAGGCAAGTCAATCGAAGAAGTTAATTAAAAGCGTTTTAGGTTTTTTGTCCACTTTATCTTGGTATCCTTAGTCGCATTTGCTGTTATAATAATTTGTAGATTCTTCCCGATGCTCCTAATGAACTCGTTCGTGAGCTGTCATGGAGGTATGTTTTTATGTCCCTTTAACCTTGAATAAATTATGATTAGTTGAAAAATGAATTGAAGAGACTCTAGCAAGGTGGCAATTAGAACCTCAATTATCCTTTTCATAATTTTATTTGGTTATTCAATTTAGACCTTCAGTAGTGAATCGAATTTTCCATACCAGCTAACACTGATTTGAACCCTTTTTGAATGTTAGATACATTTTCTTGTACGAGACAATAACTAAATCAAAATTTGAGATTCCAGCAACTGAGGTAATTATACACCATCCAGTGTACTTAGTTCCTTAATGCTTCTATAATTGACATTAAAGCTACAATGTGTTTTCTGCGTGCAGGAACCAATACATGATCGGATCTCGCGTAATGTTGCACAAGCATTATCATCCTTAAAGTGATTCTATAATCAGAATCTAACTGCTAAATTGGTGTCATATTTTGAGTTAATGGTAACTGCAAAGTTAGTTCATGAAAGCTAGTAGCTTTCTTCAATGGATCCATGTTTTGTATCATTTACCATAGGCTTGGTTTGCTTTTTCCCATTTTTCTTGTTACTTTATTTTATTTTAGCATGTTTCCTCGTAATTTTGAGCATAAGATGAAGTATCAATAACTTGCTCAACCCTGTAAAGCAACCAGTTATCTGAAAATGAAAGTCTTATAGGTAACTAATTCATAGAAAGGGTTAGCCATAGATTAGTTTAGCATGTCTGTTGTTAAGTTTGCATTGGTGGTTCAATCATTGTCAATAATCATGGATCATTTTCTTCTAAGATTGTGTTAAAAGTCCATGTATGCGGCTTAGTAAATGTGCAAGCTTCCATTGAAACAGAGTAAATGAAATTTATTTATCATGCGCTGATGAGATACATACAGTTCTGAAAGTTAAAAATGGCGAAAGAGGAAGTGGAATTACTAGGGTTTGGGCAAGTCCTTTTGGCCTTAAAGTGAAATAGGCTCTGAAGCTGAAAGTGGAGTAAAAGTATGTTGAAGAGGATCTCAACAACACGAGTTCCTTGCTGCTGTAGAACAACCCTGTCCACAAAAAGGTTCCAGTACTGCTACACAATGGCAATCCTGTGGCAGAGTCCATGGTGATACTTGTATATATAGATTTAGTTTGGAAGGAAAACCCACTCCTTCCAAGTGATCCTGGTGAAAAAGCCAATGCAATGTTCTGGGCAAAATTGGCAGAAGACAAGGTAAGTTGAGAAAAGAGAAATATTGTGATTCAAACAAAAATTTACAGATAAACAGGTTAAATTAACAAGTATCAAAATGATAAAATTCAGTAGCAAACCATAAGACATGCACTTTCTAACATTGACAGGTATGGTATGCTGAGAAAGATAAGATAGTAAAACAAAGAGAATCTGAAGAACCTGGAAAGCATTTTGGAGGGAAGGAGGTTCTTTAAAGGTGAAAAAATAGTCTTGGAGATTGCAGCAGGATGGATTAGACAATAGTCTACTTGGAGACTGCAGCAGGATGGATTCGACAATAGTCTACTTGGAGATTGCAGCAGGATGGATTCTACCATTGATTCAGATAGTTGAGGAAATTGCTGATGTAAATGTGATTGATGCAGAAACTATGCCACAGCATGCTTGATTTGACAATTTCCTTTTAAGTTCCATCTATTGAGGAATTTATCCCTCCTGGTGATAAACTGAAAGAAAATTTAAAAGGACTCTACACTTTATGGAGAGCTTCATCATCAACCTTCAACCTTAAGCCCTTAGCAATTTTTTCACTGTAATATTAAATATGATTTCTTGTTCCATGTTCAAGATCTCTTGTTGGTCATGTCAATCATCTGCTCCGCTGATGACTGCAATATCAGGTAACGAATTTAAAAATAGAAAATCTAGAACTTAGCAAAATTACTCAGTAATAGCATAATGTGCGTTTATTGTAATTATAAAATACTAAGAGCAATGTAGAATATTGACTGTATGTTACTGATACCTCTGCTGCTTCTGGATAAATGATTAAAGTTACTAAAGTAGAAGCAAATGGCTGATCTGGTTGAGCCTGATAATGCATTCCCCTATTGACAAATCACTGAACTCAAATGACAAGCTATGAAGCCAAATCATTGATTTGAGAAACAAAAATAATTAAATTGCTCATGAAATAACTTAAAAAAACAATAATTTTTTTTTTTTTGAAATGGAATCCAAAGATGATTTATCAGTGTGGTTTTGAGGGGGTATTTCCTCCTCCCATAACATCTATATGGGAATTCCAGGTGGGGAGGAGACACTCTACTGGCTATGTTCATGAGAGAAAATTGAAGATGGATCCTTCAACGTCTCAATTATTATGCTACTGTAGCTGTACTCTTAGACTGTTATTATACTCGAGGTTCCTCCAACTTGAACCATGTGGCTCTGGCAAAGAAAAAACAATTTAGATAAATTGGGAGCTCATTATTTCAGTAGTGAAGAACTCTATTTCAAAAATCGCACATAATTCAAACAAAAGACTTGGACAGGATTTGTTTAAAATGCCGTACTGTAAGATTATATTTTGTTTAGCAAATAAAGAGTAAAATCAGAATAGTTGGTGAATCCTACCATCACTTGTAAGTGTATCAGCTTTTTACAGTGGATCAATACAGCTTGCACAGTGCAAAATACTGAAGCAGTCCAGATGCAATTCCAGTGCATGAAGACGGCAGGTCTGGGTGCATTTGTGGAGGAAGGGGATAAGATAATAGTTGGAAAAAGAAGCTGAAGAAAGCATTCTCCAGCAAAGGTAGTCCTTTGGAGGTCAAATTACAAGCCTTCTGATTCTGTACATTATTGGTTGCTGTATTGGATCTGTACTGAAATGGCAAAGGAAATCATGAACCACAGACCTTCCAATTCTTGGTGATTGGTTTGAAATTTTCTAGAATATCATATTTTAAAGTTCACCACCTTGCTACAATTTGTTTCCAATATCCAAACTTTCCTTAAGAGAGAAAATTACAAGAACCTGGTCGGCACCATTCTTGGCTGCAATAAGGAAAGCAGCACATTCGTCTGCAGAGTTTCATTAGGAGTTCAACAAGAGGTGGCATTATTGCACCACCCTCTATCAGAATCCACTAAAAACATCAACTCACTGGGGTGTCAGCCATGGACATAGAAAGCTTGAACAAGGGCAGAAGCCTCATCATCCATTTGAATTTTATCTCTCTCCATCATTTTAACGATGTGAAAAGCTGCTCTATGCGCATGCAAGTGCATTCTAAGAAGGATTTTATAAAGTGGTAAACTTGCAAAACCATGACCATGGATAAGCTGAACGTAGTGGTTTGCATCTTCTAACTTATTGTTCTTCTCTAGATACTCTGCAATAGCCATTAAGATACCATGTGACGGCCTCCAATCACAGTGTTTCAACAAAGAAAATGCTTCTTTCATGGCAATGAGAGCCTTATCCATCTTTTGGCTGGTCACCCATCCCTCCATTAGAATCTCCCAAGTCTTATAATTTGGGCATCCACCTCTTTCCAATGTGTGAAGGTGTAATGACTCAGCTTTGTTCATCATTCCATTCCGCACATATGCACCAAGAAGGACATTGGAGACTCTAATGTCATACTTCCAGCAATTGGATTCCCATCCCCTAAATACCTTTTCAGCTTTTGTAAGGTCACCTACCTTAATCAAGCATGACAGTATACACATGTAGTTTGAACATGTAATCCTTCCACCAACTCCTTTACTAGCTTCCCAAAGCCGCAAAACTCCCTCCTTATTCTTCAGTGAGGAATATAGTGTGATAAGGAAGAAGTAGCCAAGGCGATTACTGGTAGAGAGCTTTTTCTCTGCATTTTTAAGTGCAAGAAGAGCTCTGTCAACAAGTCCTGCCTTTACATAAATATTTGCCAAAGTGGACAGAGTGCTCCATCCAACTTCGACATTTTCATCATTCACCATTTCTTTGTACACCATCTCTGCTTTAGTGACTTCAGGTGCCTCACCACAGGAATTCATCCAAAGATTATAAGAGAGAATATTTAACGGTATTTTATTGTGTTTCATTTCCAGGATAACTAAGGGTACTTTCTCATACTTTGACGTAGCCATATAAAGTTTCATCATCTCATTAAATGGATGAGGGCTCACAATAAGTCCCAAGTTGTTTAAGTTCATCATCAAAGCCTCAGCTTTCATTACATCTCTCTCTTTTACATAGCCGTGAAGAAGAGGAAGAGAGGCAGCTTTTTTCGAAGCAGAATCAGAGATAAGTTTGAAATATTCCTCTGCATCATCTAAACCATGCACTTTCATGATTGACTCCAATCTCACAGCATGATCTGCTGCTGACATGCGGAAACCTTTTCGAGTTTCCATCCATGTGAATATCTGCAAATTAACATAATCTTAAACAAACAAAAAATTTGCTGCCACATATCCCAAATACAAAAAGAATCACCTGATAATTGTAACAAACATATATTGATCACAAAAATAAAGTAATATAAAGCCCTAAAAGAAAAATTGTAATTGCTAATAGCAAATTTAGAGGATGGAACTGTTGATTTTTCCTTCAGACATTATTATCTTTTCTAAAGAAAATGTATATTGAAAATGCAAACTTTTCACGCATATTCAATAAGTCAGAAATCTACCACTAACAACTACTCAATTGTGTAATTTCAAGTAAGCAAGAATCACGATTCCTACGAGAATTGGAATAAAAGAGAGAAATTTTCTTGAATAGTATTGGACTGGAAAGCAAGAAACAAAACAGGTGAGTTTATGAAAGAAGAGAATAACAACGAACCTCAAGAGCATGTTTGTAGCGCCTGGATTGCATGAGTAGCCTACAGATGAATCGGAGCTGAGACACTGTAACGTCGCGGCCATTGTCGATCCAATTTTGAAGTATACAGGTTACGCTTGCCTCAGGCGATTTCATTCTCAAAATTATACTTTTGAGATTGCCATTTCTATTGCTGTATGGCAGAGAAGATTTAGCCGAATGGTGAATTTGCATTTGCGATGCCGGTAAGGATGTCAACATCGCCGGATTTCTCCCCTCAAATTGAAGCTTACATCTGCAACCAAATAATCTATTCATCATCAAAACTCGAACTACTCATTTCATCGAAGTAAAAGAAAAAGGGAATTGGTAAGCGATTTTACCGTCTAAGAAACGAAACAAATGAGCGAGAGCGAATCGCCATAGAAGCAAAGCTTGTTTTCAATTTTGGTTCCGTTTAGATGCTACATAAGTAATACTAGTATTTCCTTTTAGGCGCGTGGCCTTAATGCTTTATACTTGCATTTGAACGGTACCGTTTCCATTATCATGCTTTTAAAAAGAGATGTAAGATGTTTCATTAAACCCTTGCGCACAGGCGAGAAAATTCAGAGAAATTCTTTTCTTGCCAAACACGACGGCTTCATCCGGTTATCTCTGCCATTTTTTGATTCTTCTTTTTTGATTAAACGCTATCTTTTTCAAATTTTGATTACCACTGTTTCTTAACTCTAAATGGGAAGATATGGTCGGCTGGCAGCGCTAGTAAGTCATTCAACTCAAACTTCTATACTTGATATTAGAGCTGTTTTCCATTTACATGAAACAATAATCTGCAAATTTCATTTCTGCTTCCATTGATGTGTTTGACAATTTTTCCTTCACAGTGCCGGCGGCATTTGCTATTATCCGTCAATGAAGGATATTCACACCGGAAAATCTCTACATTTCGCCAAGACTTTTTTCACGATCGATGTAAGATCTTTTTCACGAAGTTCAGGTGTTTTACTGTCTACTAACTTGAAATTAATTTGCTATCCAGTGTTAATAAGTGTTTTTTTTGGCTTTTTCTTTTTCCAGTTGTGCACAGTTGGGCTTTTCTTACTAGGCATGGTACTGGTTTTGGGAAAGCTGAAATGCAGTTGATGAAGTGCAGATATATTCATTCTACAGGTCATATCATTCTTTCTTTTTATAGCTGAAATCAAGCCTATCTTAGAATTCTATATTGCTTACTATTCTAGTTTTGTTGCTCAATACTCCGTTTAATTTTTTTTCCAGGAACTCCCAACGCTAGGGAGCTGAGTTACTATGAAATTCTTGGAGTTCCTGAAAGTGCTAGCCAAGATGAGATTAAAAAAGCTTTCCGGTTGGTGAGTGAATTTTCAGCATTTCTTATAATTCAGTACAATAAATTACATTTGTGGCATGAAAGGGAACACTCTGAATGATATATTTATGTAACCAATCTCTCTTGAATTTTGCTGAAATCTCACTGTAGATCAAATATGTTATTCTTTTCAAAGAGAAAAGAATATACTTCTCTCCATTCATTTTGTTCCCTTTGTTGATTTGATGCAGCTTGCTAAGAAGTACCATCCCGATGCAAATAAAAACAATCCTTCTGCAAAGAGAAAATTTCAAGAGATAAGAGAAGCCTATGAGGTTCATACCATTCATTTATTTGATATTGATATATCATATTCTTGTGTCTTTTTCAGTTTGTTTGTTTTGCTTTTTTGTGTGTGTCTCTCTCTCTTGTTCTTGACATTGGAATGCAATAATCTAAGTTTCTTGATGTTAGTGAAAGATTTATCAATTTGATTTAGCTTTTTGTCATACACAAATTATGTTCATTCCTTTGCTCTGGTGAAATTCAGACTTTGAGAGATTCCGCGAAGAGGGCTCAATATGACAGGGTAAGAAATACATTCTGTTTTATCATTTATCTATAGTTTCTAATATTACTATTTTGTTGGTTTTCCATATAGTACTTTAGCAGACATTCATTTGTAATTGTTACCTTTGGTGTGTCTGTTTGGAAGCTTTTGCTGAACTTTAGTTTCTCAGGATTAGAATGTGTGTGTGGTTTCAGTACTGGGTCTTACACTAACTGGATTGTTCTGTTTTTTATTTGCATTATGAAGAGGAATACTGGAAATTCAGGGAAGACAGAATATGGTGCAGATTATGCAGATTGGTTTGGTAGTGATGATACAGCAAGATTTAGACGTGGTGCTGGTAATGCAGGGGGGTTTACATATTCTTACCAAACTAATTTCTCTGATTCATTCCACAAGATATTTTCTGAGGTACTCGGCATTACTTTGTCCATACACATCATTCATTAGATGCACTTGGTGTCCGTATTTGCTAACCATAAAGCATTCATTCTTTCAGATCTTTGAAGACGAGACCAATAAGTTTGCATCAGATATTAAGGTGATTTTTTTTTTTTTTGGCTTTTTATCTCCAATACTTGTTCCAAAATGATTCTTAATATTTTGGGAGCTAAGTTCTTGTACTCTACCTTGAAATATCACAGGTAGAACTAGTGCTTTCTTTCACTGAAGCTGCCAGAGGATGCACAAAGGATCTGCCTTTTGATGCATATGTTCCTTGTGATTCATGTGGTTAGTAGTTAAAACAACCATTTATTTGAATGATCCATCTAGAAATCCTTGTCTCATTTTTTTATGTGGAGCTTGCTTTAATTTACCTAAACCGGTCTTCATTTGTTAGTTTGCTAATTTTCATTACTATTTTTAGAAGGAATCCAATTTTGCATCCATTACGATTTTTTTAGATGTTTCTTTCTATACTTATTTTTTATGTCTAAGAAATTTAATCTGCAATGATTAGAAACAAAGATGAGTTAATAAAATCTAAAAGCGGACATTGTTATTGTGAACTGGAGTTTTGATTTTTTTTAACGGCAAATTAGTTTTGTTTTAGTTAAATTATTAGGATTTGAACTCCTAACCTCAGGCTAGGGAGGTGCATCACTCTAACCATTTGTGTTGGAGGTCATTTGTGTACTGGAGTTTGATTTGATCTCAGAATATACTTTCCCCAAGTTTCAGCGCTGATACTGTTCTCAGTTTGAAAATTTGGGCTGCCGAGCTTTTGTTCTTAGATAGAATAGAATATGGGAAACTCTTATCTTGGAAGACTGCTACGAAATATGTTATGCGTTCTGGGATGCTGAACTACTACAGTGCTCTTCTCTCAGTCCCCTTTTGAATTATCTCCTCTGAGACTTTTCATTCGCCTATTCTAAAGTATGGATTATTTGATTTTCTCCTGTTCCCTGGCCTATTACATGATGCAGATGGGCGTGGCTTTCCAGTTGATGCTAGGACAAAGGTTTGCCCAATTTGCAGAGGCATGGGGAAAGTAAGTTTCTGAAAGATCTATGCATGTGACTGTAGATCAGCATGAAGGAATATTCACCTTGGAATCACTTATTCTATCCTTGTTGTGTATGATAATTCAAATTCGATCAGGTTACTATTCCTCCGTTTACATCAACATGCAGCACTTGCAAAGGATCAGGTCGAATCATTAAGGTTAGATGTGAATTCTTACAATGACTCAATTTGGTTTTTACTAGCGGTTATAACTATTGTTTATGGTCCACTTCACACATATGGTACAGGATTATTGTCATTCATGTGAAGGTTCTGGAGTCATTGAAGGTGCTAAAAATGTTAAAGTTACGATACCAGCAGGTTGGTTTCATTTTTCCTAAGATTCTAGTTCAATTTTTTCCACTTAACTAAGAAAGGAGGTTTTATTGAATATATTGATGGATTTTAAGACTATCAAATTTTGTGGTAGTCATCTGTCCAAAATCATGGTGGGGGGACAAGCTTGTCATATATCTTTCATAAGGGTTATGCATCCATAAGACAAATTATAGTTGCTATCTTCATAGAATTGTCTGCTTCGAAAGGGTATGATTTAAATTTTTATGGTGCTATCTACATACTATATATATATTTTTAAATTAAAAAAAGAAGACTACATGCTGCTAGTGACGGACTCCTTTTTCTGTATTTGACATGTGTCCAAATGAACAGATTTCTAAAAACTGAAAAAGTTATATATATGATGAAACTTATTAAGCATGCAATACAATAAGAAGTTCAGTATGACTGTTAAAGTAGCTCTAGAGGTTGAAATAAGAAAATGTGAAAGATTTTTCCCTTTTAATCATGCTGATAAAATTCTATTATTCATCATCTTATTTTTGAAAAAGTTACATGTATTTCCTTTATACAATTTTGAATGAATGCTTTAGGGGTCGATTCTGGAGATACAATCCGTGTTCCAGAAGCTGGTAATGCTGGTGGAAGAGGACAGCAGCCTGGAAACTTATTCATTCATCTCAAGGCATATCCTCCACTCCATTTGATTCTGTTCACATGGTAGAAATAAATTTAATTGATGATATGATATAATTCCCGTATTTGGAATAAACCTTCATATGACAGGATTCAATTGAATTCTAGTATTTGAAAAAATGAAAATTGAATTGAATCATCTAATTAGTTGTTATTGCAGTTTATAGAACACAAAGTTGCTTTCATGGTCTGCCCAAAATCTGTCAAAACCACTCTACTTTGGAGAGAGTTATCGTTGACACTTACAAACTGAATTCACATAAAAGACGCTTATATAGATTAGTATTGGGTGAAGAAAATATACTTGAATGGAACTATTGCATTTTAAGACTTCTCAAACACATTTTCTAGATAATTATTTCCTCTCATAATTTCAGCTTTGAGGTACCTTTTCCATACGACTGCACTAGAATGATTTTAAGACAAAAACAGTCCATTGAAGAAATTTTGGTACTTGTTTAACTTTCTTTCAACTTCAAGTTGAAGAATCTGGTAGAATTTGTTTTCGTTTGATTTTTCTTAGATGCTAACTAGCAAGTACCATGATTCAGAAATATATGTACATGCTCAATTGAAGCTTTTTTTTTTCTTGCTGATTATTGTTGCAATTAAAATGAATACTTCCATATTACTGGTTTAAGAGGTTTCTATTCTCAAACTCAAATGAATTTCCCTTTTGTGGTAATACAGGTCGCTGATGATCCAATCTTTACTAGGGATGGTGCTAATGTTTATGTGGATGCTAATATTAGCTTTACCCAGGTTAGAATGGAATTGCATGTAAAATTAATATTTTATTCTTTATTTTGTTGAGTAGGTATTTCTTTGGCTACTTTCAATTGTTTTTCCCAACATGAGCATTAATCATGCCTGTTTATGGATCTCGTCTTATTTTGCATCATCGGAGAAAGCCTTTTCCTTCTAAACTACAAAATAATGAGGCCTTCAGTTTTGAATATTAAACAAAGGCATCATTTCAAACCCTTCCTGTTTAAGTTTCATTTGCTTGATTTTCACCTCACAGTACTATCAGAAGTTTGAAGTTGGTGTTGTTTTCTCATATAATAGTAATGTTTCTCTCCAGGCCCATAACCAATTTACACAATTGCACCATAATCTTGTTTTATTTAAAATTAATATTAATAGTGTGTACTGTGTTGTGGAACATGTATAATGTGTTGAATTTGAGCCTAGATTAAATCACTTCTGTTAGCAAATCATTCTTTTGCTCTTGTAGGCCATCCTCGGTGGTAATGTTGATGTGCCAACTTTGTCAGGAAAATACCAAGTGAAGGTAATGACTACCACCATTGTTATACTTGCATTTCTTTCAATTCTCAACGATGGAACATCCTAACTGTTTTGATCTACACATTTAGAGAAGGCTTGTATCGGTAAATTTGTCCATTATTTATAATGACTGTTTAAAGAGGTGCTTTGAAGGTATGAGGTAAAGGTTAATGAAAATTGAAATATATTTTTTTTCTCTAGTCAGGAGGACTGATCCAAGGTCTATATTTGCACTTACCACTAAGTTATGCCTTAGTTGTGAAAAGTGAAATACTATAGTGATTAAGAAAGTATACAGATTCCCCCAAACCTTTAGTTTTGTTGGGAACATGTTCTAGTCAGGTATCATCGTTGCTTATCCGTTAATATGGCTTCAACACGAGCATGGACCATATATCTGAGTTGACTTATATGCCTTTATGTGGAGAAGGAGAAAAGTAATTGTCGAGCAAATTATATCAGTTAAGAATATCTGGAACATCCAATGATCTTGACATATTATAAGAGTAATTGTCAGAAGTTTTGCATTTCCGGTGATTGAAACAAGCTTCTGATCCTTCATTACTGAAAATTCCTTTCTCAGATACCAAAGGGGGTTCAGCCTGGACAACTTCTAGCACTAAGAGGCAAAGGTATATTAAATTGCACACTAGCTCTGAAATATGTTTAACATTACTCCCTCATAAATATATATTCATGTTTTCTGCAGGACTACCGAAGCATGGGTTTTTTTCGGACCATGGGGACCAATTTGTACGGTTTCGCATCAACTTTCCTACGTAAGCTTTCTACTTTCCTTGATATTCCTTATTGAGGAGAAGTTGGGAGAGAGATTGGCCTCTGTGTTAGTGTCAAGCATAACCTCCGACCGTGCACTAGCTAGCATTTGAATGTCCAGTTTGTGCTTGTTTGAAACTTATGTTCTATTTTCACCTATTCTAGAGCATGAAATGTGCTTTGGAATTTGTGCAAACTACTAGAACTTGGCTAAGAAGCTTGCACAATTTATGAGACTACCTGCGCTAAGCAGTTGGGGAAGAACAATGACATGTTTGTAGGAGAGCTTGCAATCTAGATATCTAAAGCAGGCCTAGGCAAGTGGCTAGAGGTTTTTCAAAGAAAAAGACCATCCCAAACTTTATATATAATTGATAAGGAACTGCTTAATGCAAAGTACAGGGACATTTTGAAAATGGACTAGTGTCTTATAGCCACTAGACTATGCTTGTCCCTTCTTTCCTCACACAAAAGCCTTTCTTTTGATTCTGTGGTGAAGTTGGATTTGTAGTATTCACTTGTTTAATAAATTGAGTTATATGCAAGTATAAAGGCCTTCACCCTCAGAATACATAATACCAGAACACATTCCATTTCTTTAAATAAAATCAGTGTGGATCCTGATCAGGGATCACTTGGGCATTTTCCTTTAAATGACATCTTGTAAAGTTTACAAATATGAGAACTGGGATAATCACTTTTTAATGTCAATATTTTTTCTACTCTGTATGAGAACTGAATCCTACAAGTTGTTTTTTTGAAATTCATATGAAGTGTGTTGTAAAATATTAATTTTCTTATCTCTGCCTTTTTGTTTAATTCTGATTTTAGTGTTGTAAATGAACGCCAACGTGCCATATTAGAGGAATTTGCGATGGAGGAGATAAATAGTGAAAATAGTAAATCTTTTGCAGGAAATTGGTAAGTTTCACAGTGTGTTTGTTATCTAATATTTTCTTGCTGTATATGACTATTAGGTTTTTAATATAATAATTTCTAAACATTAGTGTGAGTTAATGAACCAATAGCTAAGCTAGGATGTATTGCTGCATATAGATCAACAATCAGAAAAGTAGTAGCATTTTAGTTATTCACAGCACACTCTAGGTGGCTATGGTCCACTGTAAAATCTTCCAGAAGAAACAAAATGTAGTAGCTCAACGACTGTATATTAATCACTGTACAGCAGCCATTGTGATTGAAGAATTGTTGGGTCTCATTTCAGATCCATAATGGAACTAAAATCACAGTGGTGGTGCACACTACTGTTATGGTAAGCGCTAACCTTGTTTTGGTGTTAGATTTGTCTTGTCTTTTCAGATTTTCTCTCTCTTAAAATGATGGTTTATCTATTGGGTGTAAATCAGTGAGTTAAAATTTTTTTCCCATTAGTAGCACTCTAGGTAATTAAATTGATATTGGTTTGACAGTAATTCTCCAAATATTGATAAACCGTTATTGGCAACTTGAGTCATTTTTTTTCTGACTGTAATGAAGATCCTGAAATGGGTAACAGGCTTTATCAGCAGCTCTCTACTGGTTGAACTTACAGGTGGCAGCATCTTCTTGAACATGTGAAAGGCCCTACTTTTGTGCTTGAACTTTCCATGTTTGTTATAATCCTGCTGTTCATTCACAAATTCATGGGATAAAGGCCGAGTCAAGGCAACATTCTACGGACATGTGCACCAAAATCTTCATAATATGCAGAATTGGTCCTTATTTGGAGCCTACAGATTAGGTACCTATTTCTAACACTGAACTTTTCTTGTATTGAAATTTATTACATGCACTATCTACAAATAAATATTAAAGGGATGGCATGGTCATCCTATCAACAAACAAATAAATACTCTGTTTGGACAGAGTACATTGGTGTTTGAAATATAGCCTTTATTACTATAAAATGTTCTTTTTTGCTGTTTAGACATTCATTTTACTGAGCTGTGAAATGTGTCGAAAATCATTTTGCGTATTTGTGTATATGTGCAGCATATGAGCAGACATGGGCGCTCTAAACTGGTTTACTTTTTCTCGAAGTTGGACTTTGTTTTCTGAAAAATTCACAAGATTGAATCGGAATAAAAGTTGTCTTACACAGAGAACATTGAAGGGCACGGAATGATGCAGACACTTTGTAATTTTCTTCTGATGTAAATACCAGAATGGTATACGGACTGCCAGATGTGTCATTTTGAACGGAAATTATACAAGAAAGTATATACATGATTATCATGTATTTTGTGTTTGCCTTTTTTTTTTTACTCGCTCATTGCCCGTTTGTATCCCTAACTAATGTTCGGTAAAATTTTGCTCTAATTTTAACCTCAATCTATTTACTTAACACTAGAGACAGACTGAGAATCTTCTGATTTGGTTGCAATATTGTTTCATATAAAGCTTCTTCAGTTAATGTATGATGCTTTTTGAAAACGCAAGGGGGAAAAACCTAAGTGAAACCCTAGAAGAGCCGTCTGATTTTGGAATCGATTTATTTTGATCGACACTATCTCCAATCAGATTAAGTCGACGAGAGGACTAGATTTTTTTTGTTTGAAGTATTGGATGTTTAAATTATAATTTAAAACACATAGACCTAATTGTCCAAATCATTAAGATAATAACTAGAATAATAAAAGGGGCAGAAACTAGCAGATCGACAGAGGGTGGAGGTTCAATTTTTTTTTTTTTAAAAAAATTAATAATTCGGTGTTAATTATTTTTGAGGTTTTGATGCAATTTTCTTCAAAATTTAAAAAAAAAATTGTGAAAATTTTGATCGATACTACCTTTGGCATATTTTATGCTTTTTTTTTTTTTTTTGATTGATGCGGCAGTACCCTAGCTTACATAGTTTTTGCAAAATTTGGAAATTCACATAACACAAAATCTGATAATATGACTATACTATTGAAATAAATTAAAGGAAAAATTGTTTTCGTCCTTAAGTTTTAATATAATATATACAATTTCATCCCTACATTTTTTGAAATATACTTTTTGTCCCTATGAATTGATTCCACCGGACAATTATGTCCTACTATTAAAAACACATACATTTCCGCTAAATAAATCATTAAATGATATATTTAGCCTTAGTTGAATATATATTCCAATTTATATAAGGAGTAATTATTTTGGGGTCCCTGAGATTTGTCTTAATAGACTCGTTGGTACATCTATTTTCAAAATTGTATCGACGGGTTCCTAACTTTTTAATAATAGACTCTTAGGTTCTTCCGTCCACTTTGACCGTTAGTCAACGGAAAATGTTAACGTTTTTTTTTTTTTTTCAAAATGACAAAACTACCTTTTAGTTTATTTGAATCGAATCATGATTTATTTGAATCAAACCGGACTAATTAAACCCAATTTGAAATCAAAATGAATGAGCATTTAGAGTTTTAAAATTTTGAGACAAAGCAATTCTTTCCCTTGAGAATGTGTTTGTTTGAATGTTGGTTGCCTCTACTAATTTAGATTAGTTGGGTGATGTGGGAAGTGTGAGAGTGATTTATTTTAGGGACATTGTTTGATAATGGTTGAAAAGAATTTTTTAGATCCATCTCCTGTCTTATAAACTTTTCATATACCAAATTTGGAAGGATTATTTTATTTTATAGCAAGACTTTTAGTTCTTTCAATGGATTTAACGTTTTTTCACATTTTGGACACATATAAATAATGGCACCTTCCTTTGATTGAGTATTAATTAAAACACCATATTTTTAAATAAGAGAATTACTCTTAGCTTTTGTTGATTATACTTTCAGCTCATTTGCGAACCACCATGCCCTCGGTCTTCCTCTCCATTTGTGAATTCATGAAGCTTGTGCCATTTTTTGACTTGCACTTCACGATCGCGACGTAGACACACCTCCACAAATTCTTGACCGGTTCTAGTATTTTCTTTTTCTTTTCATTTATGAATTTTCAATTTTGTACAAAATTAGTCACATTACAAAATATATTGATTAAAATATTATTTTCTACCTCTTACATCAAAATGAGCTGAAAACCAATAGGAGAATCCATAAGTTAATGGCCCAAAACATGATTTAAAACTTATTTATTTAGTTTAAAAACCAGAATTAATTTAAATGTTACTATTACAAGAAACTTCTCAAATACTTCTTGATAGCAGTATTATTAAAAAGGAAATATATGAAAATGGCATATTTTGAAAGATTAAATTAATTAAAATAATAATTGTTTTTCATAATTGATAATTGATTGCTGAACGTAACTCCCTTGTCCTTTTTCCCGTATTTTTCTTCTTCTTCTTCTTTGTCAATTGTCAGCCTTTTTTTTTTTTTGGGATATTTTTTGTGGTTGGTTTGTATTGTCGAATGGTAGATTTGTATGATTATTGTATTGTTCTATAATCTTTGGTGGATAGAGAATTTATATGGCAGCTAGAATTTTGTAAATGAAGAACATAAACCAGTATATATAGATATAGAGTGTTCAATGTTCAAACATTTTGCATTGGAATTTCTGTTTGTGCGGTAACATTCCTTTTCTTGCTATGTTTGTACTCACCGTAGAAGTAAGAAATACAGCCCCAAAGAGAAAGTGCAAGTGCTACACCTTTTTCCGGTTGAAATTTCTCTTTATAGAAAATAACGGCAAGGATCTCCGTCACCGGAAAGAGAATGGAAACTATGATGCCTGATGACAATGAAGAGGAGCAAAACACTACTCCTATGATTCCCAACAGCATGCACTGCCACATGATTGAGCTAAACACTACTATCACGTAATACTTTGTTTCTCCAAGCCCAAATTCTCTTGCTTCTCCTGGAATTACCTGAAATACCCATAATTTTATGATTTTCAAGTCAAATGGTAATGTTTTTCGTTGTATTATATTCCTTATGAGATTATATTCCCAATACGTCCTAACATTAGGTGATGCATAAAAACGAGTTTATGACCGAAATATAAAAGAACGAATGATTGAAAGGAGAAGAAACCTTGAAATCATTGTTAACGAGCATTCCTATGGTGCAAAATACAGTAGCAGAGAAACAAATAATCATCTGAATCTCCATCACAACAGTGTAGCTAATTTCTTGCTTTGATTTTGTGTAGATCAATTCCACTAACGGCAAAATAAACCCGCTCACAATTGCTGATCCTGCAATCATAAGAAACGAAACAGTGTACGCTTTCTTCGATTCATTTTCCGGCCGGTCGCCGTTGGTATGCAAAGCTAAGGTGACAGCCCCAACAGTCAACAAAACGACAGCGTTTATGGAGTGAGAAGTGAATTTCTGTCTAAGTAATAGAAAAGCAAAGCCAGCCGTGAAAGCCAGCTCCGTAGCCATAATCAAAGAAGAGGTTGAAACAGGAAGGCCAGAAACTCCTTTAGAGTAAAAAAAGCTAGAAAAACCAAGGAGGATTCCGACTCCGGTGGCGGCGAGAAATAGAAAAGGTTTGATGGGGACAAATTTAGAAGTGACGGAGCCACGGAGGTGGGATATGAGAATAGGAATGAACATGATAGGCCAAGCGCAGGTTTGAAGCCAGCTTGAAAACCAAACGCGGCTGCCACCATGAATGAAGTAGAGACGAGTTATTAAAGGGCCTCCGCAGGATCCTACACATAAAAAGATGCAATTTAAAAAGAGAAGGGCTCTTCTGGTGGTGGTCTTCGGCATTTGACAATCTTCATTATTACTGTCCATCACTCCCTCTTCTATTCTCTCTTTATTTGTTGTCTCTTTTCTTTCCATGCATGTAATATATGAACTGCGATAAATTATCCTCCATGCCTCCATGAATTTATAACCTTCAAAATAAGGGTGCTGATTGGTGGAATCCTCCCTATTTGTGTTTTTTTCTAAATATTATTATTATTTTTTAAAATAAGTGATGAATAAATTTCACATCATTAAAAATTCAATAACTCTAAGAATTTTATATTTAATTTATAATACAGAGTTTTCACCGGAAATTACACAACTGTTACGGAGATCATTTTTCTTTCCGCTCGATTAAGTTTTGAAGAATTTTAAATCATATTGATGGATATTGACCAATAATAATTTTTAATTTTCCAGTAAATATCATCGGAAACCGCCTAGTTATGGCAATGACCATTTTTAAATTATATTGACGTATATTTATTTATATTTAATTTAAAAAATAAATTAATAATAATAAAAGTAAAAAAAAAAGAAAAAGAAAAAAGACAATAAGGTAAAAGTGAAAAAAAACTATGCTATTTCACTAATTGTAAAATATATATGCTATTTTTTTAAATGTAAAGTGGAAAGTGTTCTATTCTATATAATTTTTTTAATATATATTAGGATAAAAGTATAGTCTGATGTAGACGTGGCCACGGTTCGGGCTGAGCCGGTTCCGGGCCTCGACCCGCCGGACCACGGTTCGAGCCACATGAAACCATAATCGGCCCGCCGAACCGTCGGTTCGGCGGCGGGTTAGGAACTGGCGGTTTGGGACGGTTAAACCGGCGGTTCGAAGACGGTTTGGGGTGGTTAAACCGGCGGTTCCTCTACGGTTCAACGGTTTGTACGGTTCCGGTACGAAAATATTTTGAACCTGAACCGGCCCGTTCGGCCGGTTCAGGTTACGGTTCGCTGCGGGCCGGTTTTTCACAGTTACGGGCCGAGCGGGCCAGCCGAGCCGAACCGGCCCATGGCCACCACTAGTCTGATGGATAAAGTGCTCCCCTTGTATGGAGTTCCTTTTCGATCCCTACTCTTCTTTTAGAGCACCCGCATTAGCCGCTCGAGTAGGAAGGAGGAGCAGTAGTAGGGCACGCATGAGTGGTGCATCGGTTGGAGAAGGCGATGAAGAAGTATGCAAGTGCAATTTTCCAAACCTAGGCAGAGGGGCGTGGTGGAGTAAACATACTTTGCCAATTCGCTGGCATCTAGTGTTTTTATTTTTATTTTTTGTTAAATTAAGAAAAAATAATTTTGTTGGCAGAATATAAATAAGGTATTAGTTTTAAATTTTTGGTGAAAGTCTTTAAAAACCGCTCAATGGTGGTGGTAGCCATTTTTTGACCAAGTTTGAAAGAATATGATATAGTTAGAAGAATAAATTATGTGTGAATGAGTTTTTTAAAGTGTGTTTGTTTGAATGTTGGTTGCTGCAACTAATTTAGTTGGTTGATGTGGCAACTGTGAGAGTGATTTATTGTAGGGACATTGTTTGATTATGACATATAATGGCTGAAAAGAATTTAGGTCCATCTCCATGTTCATCTCCTTCCATTATAATTCTCCTGTCTTAACAACTTTTCATATACCAATTTTGGAAAGATTATTCTCAGGCCTTTGGTTTTTTCAATGTTTTAAAAAGTTTTTCACATTTTGCACACATAAATAATGGTACCTTACTTTCATTAAGTATTTAAGTAAAAGACTGAAATACCCAATTTTTAAAATAAGAGATATTTTTGAGCTTTTGTTAATTATATTTTCAGCTCATCTACGAACCATCATCATGCCGTTAGTGTTCCTCTTGATTTCGTGAAGCTTGTGCGATTTTTTGACTTAAGTTTCCATTACTCCTCTGCAGTTCACAACGTTGTTTTATCAATTGTCCTTTGTCGTCATCTCTGTTCCGACTGCTTCGCATATTCCTTCCACCACTAGAATAGTATTAGTAGTAATTTTGAGGGAAGTGATAGAAGTGTTTGAATTATGGAGAAATAGTATGCTGGATTTACAAAAGTTGATAGGAAGGAAAAAAATATTTAATAGTTCTTTCAGCGCAAGTGCTCTTCCCCTTTCCCTTAGCGGTTGGATAATATATGTATTAAAAAAATATATATATATTGCTCTAAACGTTTTGGTTTATAATAATGGAGAGGTCAATATTAACAGCACTCGTATGGGATCCATCCCACCAACATTCTAATCTAATATCTATTGCTTTTTTGCATTTTGTTCTTCTTTATTGTAAATCTTCGTGTACCCTTAATGTGCTCTAATATATGTTTTCACTCTTAACTTTAACTTCGTAAAGAGTTTCGATTTTCATTTTGTTTTTTTTTTTCATTTTAATTTCAAATTTTTATCTAAAATTGATAAATGGTTAAAAAAATTGAAACTAGGTGAAGTTATTAAATTAACCTACAAAATTTAGGTATTAAGATATTATTTTGTTCATTTTTTCGAAGATAACTCTAGTTGGACTGAATGAGCCACTGCAGCCGCCGCCACCATCTCCGACCACCCATCTCCACTTCTCATAAAAAAACTAATAAATGATACACCAAATCAAATATCTGACTGTAAGGAGTCTAAAAATGAGTTCAATTTTGGCCCCTGGAAAATTCAAAATAAATTTGTGATTCATCTCCTTCAAGGCATAATTATGATTTGTTGGCGTTTCCTTCAAATCTGAATCATTACCTTTTTCCCATACCAAATGATGATGTCCAGACTAAAAATATTAGCGAGGACAATGAAATTCAAATCACACACTAGTATGACGTTACATACTATTATACAAATAATTTAATAGTAGTATCTAATAATATCTTGCTTATATAAATATATAAATTCAAACATTTTGGATTTGACTAGTAGTTGGTGAAGACATTTCTGTTTGTTGGATGAGATCTTTTTTTTCCTTAGTCTGTTTGAGTTCACCGTAGAAGTAAGAAAGAAATCCCCAAAGAGACAAGGCAAGCGATACACCCTTTTCTGCTTGAAATTTCTCTTGGTAGAAAATAACCGCCAGGATCTCCGTCGCCGGAAGGAGAACGGCGATTATGACTGCTGATGCCAAAGAAGAGGCACAGAATATCACTCCTATGGCCCCCAAGAAGAACCCTTGCCATATGATTGCACTACACGCCAATATCACATAGTACTTTGTTTCCCCAAGCTCAAATCTTCTTGCTTCTCTTGGAATTGCCTATACGTAAGTTATAATTGGATTAAGAGTACAAATATTAATCTAAATTATTCATAACTGCTAGGACAATCAAAACACTTATTTGTGTGTGGAGAAAATATATATCACTTTAACAAATTCTTCACAAATCCCTAACTTTTTCCAATTAATATATTGCTAATTTATATTAGCAAATCTGTGACGTGCAAATGACTCCCAATTCAATTTGGTGGCTGATCTGTGACAAATTTTTAGGTACTTACATAAACTAAGTTGTTTAGTGACATTACAATTAACTAGTAACATAATCCTATAAGTAATATATATATATATATATATATATATATATATATATATATATATATATATATATATATAAGATATTTTTCAAAAATAAAATAAAATAAAGTAGTTTATGTTGTATAGCCAATAAAGAAAGATGACGTTAATAAAATTATACTACTTGAAGTGAAATTTCTCTTTTCTAAAGTTCCTTAATTTATTTTTTTTAAAAATAAAGTTGGTCGTCTTATATAATTGAAGTAATATAGTTTAATAAAACGTGCGTATAAATCCAAAAATATCAAATTAACAAACCTCTAAAATATAGCCACCAGCATAGCATGAAATAATTAAAAATGGATTTGATATATGATGAGGTTATCTGGTGGCCTTTTTCTAAGGAAAATCGCATGTGAAGAGCGACACCCATTCCTAGTTTCTCTTTTTATATACACACACAGTCTCTCCCAAGTGGAGAGTGGAGACCACACAAACGTAAATTCTACAACTTAGTTTGACCAACGCCATTTCTTTATTCAGAAACAAACGAATTCCGGCCGGCGAAGAAAAAAAAAAGTAAACTTAAAGAAACAGTAAAACAAACCTTAAAATCATTATTGATTAGCATTCCAATGGTGCAGACTCCAGTGGCAAATATGCACATAACAGTCTGAATCTCCAGGACAAGTGTGTAACTAATCTCTTGCTTTGCTCTTTTGTACGTCATCTCCACCAACGGTAAAATAAACCCGTATAGAGCTGAAGCTGCTATTGTCATAACAAATCCTAAAACATACACTCTGTTTGATTCGTGCGCCGGCCGGTCATTCGCCGTATGCATGGCCAGAACTCCTGCTCCGATTGACAGTAGAACCACTGCGTTTATTGAGTATGGAGTGAACTTTTGTTTAACCATTAGATAAGCAAATACCGCCGTGAAAGCCAACTGCGAAGCTATAATCAAAGATGAGGTTGAAACTGGAAGACGAGCTACTCCATAAGCGTAAAGATAGTCATCCAGGCCGGTTAGGATTCCGATGACGGCGGACGCCAGAAACAGACGCGGTTTCATGAAGAAGAGTTTTGTGGTTGTCTTTGTGATTGAACGGCGGCGGCGGTAGCTTATGAGGAGAGGAATAAGAATAATGGGCCAACCGCCGGTTTCGAGCCAACTTGAAAGCCAAACACGTTTGCCTCCATGTATGAAGTAGAGACGCATTATTAAAGGGCCGCCGCAGTTTCCTATGGCTAAAATTAAGCAATTTAGAATGAGCAGGGCGTTTCTTACGGCGATGTTACTCGCCGGTTGAGGCTGACGATCTTCCTTGTTCTCCATCATCACGGACTAGAGTAGAGTAGAGTCTGTGGTTTCTCTTCTTCAGATTTGTTTGTTTCTCAAATCAAGTGGTATACTAACACACCATGACTGCAAATCTTTAATACGCAAATATATAGTATAATATATTGTCAATAAGCGCGACGCGCCAAATAATAGAACTAATATTATGAGGACCACATAATTAATATTACTGTGGAAATTTTTTGGAAAATAATATTATAGTAGAGATTATAATGTGGGAAATCACACAATTAATCATTTAATCAAAATAAAAGGACCTCATACTAATACTAATTTAAAATTAAAAAGGCAAAAGTGACGGGATTTAATGTTACAAAAAAGTTTTGGACATAGGATAAAGATTATTTTTTAAATTGGATATTTCCATAATTTAATTTAATTACTTGAGTAGCTAATTGCAGGAATTTCAATTCATTCTATATGGAGTTTGGAGATAGGGTGCCCGATCTGCGGTACATGTTTCAATACAACCTGCAATTCTCGCGCCAAATCCTAAAATATGACCTCACCGTTTACACATTTTTTTAAGTGTCAATCCAACATTTGAGTGTACACATGATGTTTTTATTTTTGTAATAAATTGATATCTTGCTCACCAAAATTTTATTTAGAGACAAAAATTAATTTTTAAACAAAGAATTAATATTAAATTTTGTTATTTTCCTCCTACCATTTCAGCATTTGTACTTGTTAGCAAATTTAACCACAATTTTGGAAATAATTAGTTAAAAGATTTTTTTTTTTGCCTAAAAACTTTCTGCTCCTTCAGTTTCTGTTGAAGTTCCGTTGTCAGAGAAGAAATCAGTAGCAAAAACGTTTGATTTTCTGAAAAAACACGAAGTTTCCGTCAAGTTTCAGGGGTGCAAACATGAAGAAAAAGTATTTTCTAACAAGTTTCAAGCCGGAAACACGAAGTTTGATCTCGTTCAAAAATGGGGATTGCCAAAATGTTAGCTGGAACTTTACTGGAAAAGCACGGGTTTATTTGAGATTTCTTGTTAGTTTCATATACCCCTAGTAAACTTATTGAAAAAAGCCCTAATGAATTTGTGCATCATTGGTTTTTGTAGCAGTGGACAGTAGAAAAACATGATTTATAATTGAAATAATGTAGTAGGAATTACTCCCTCATAAGTTTAAATAAATTTAGACCACCCCTTCATAATTTACTGTTAAAAAAATTATCGATTCAAAGAAATATGAAAGTTTGGACCTAAGATAAATTAAAGGGCAATTAGCTATATAAAACTTTTTTAAGAAATTTATTACTTCATAGCACATAAGTTTAGAAATATGGTAAATGTATGTAAAGTACGAGTGACTTTTTAAAGTTAATCCTTTTAACATTTAGCATTTAATGCTTAAAATATGAATAAACTTCCTTTCACCTTCTTATGCTATTACAGTTTCAGTAGTTGAATTCTAATTTTTTTTTATCATATTTGCATAAACGTTTGACAATCACAAGTCACGTTTTTGAAAGAAATTTGGTGACTATTGAGTATTTGGTAGCTGCTAGCCAATGCCCTCATGCATAGTACTTCTTTTAGTTCTATTTCTTTGGATTGAATGTAAGTAAATTTGTTCAAAAAAAAAAAAATAATATAAATATACGGTATATAATTATTTCAAGTACCACAATTATAAATGTATATACGGTTAATATATTATATACCATTATTACATGAGTTGGAAGTTCAAATATTTTGTATTGAAATAGAAGTGGAATTGGTAGTAATTTCTGTTTGTGGGTTGACATTCTTTTTCTTACTCCGTTTGTACTCACTACAGAAGGAAGAAATAAGGCCCCAATAAGGAATAAATAAAGTCCCAAGAGAACTGAATTGTATTAAAATTTACAGTATTAGTTTTATCAAATCGTATTGAAATTTATTTAATTGTATTGAAATTTCCTTATTTCACTAACTCTAATTATTTCAATATATATATATATATGTTGGCCACCAAATTATGAAAATATATGGTATATAAAATGGTGAATTTAGTTAAAATAAGTAGGGCTTATTTATTTTGATTACAGATTTAGGCGAGACTATTTTGACAAAAAAAAAAGGTGCTGACTAAATTGCAAAATTTGGCCAAGCTAAAGGACCAAATTGATGCAATACACTAAAAGTAGAACCATTACATTACATGTATTCGAACATTTTCCGTAACATTAGATATTTCTGCGCTTGGGGTGAGCTTCTTTTTCTTACTTTGTCTTACCTGACCATAAAAGTAAGAAAAAAGACCCCAAAGAGAAAGTGAAAGGGCTACACCTTTCTCTGCTTCAAATTTCTCTTTGAAGAAGATTACGGACAGGATCTCTGTCACCGGAAGCAGAACGGAGAGCATGATTCCTGAAGACAAAGCGGAGGCGTAAAACACTATTCCGATGGCTCCCAAGAAGAAACACTGCCATATAACGGCGGTGGCCACTATTATCAAATAATACTTTGTTTCTCCTAGCTCAAACTCTCTTGCTTCTCTTGGAATTACCTGTTGTTACAAGCCAATAATTTCTTTTCAAAATTACATGATTTTATGAAGGAAAATTAAAAAATATATATAAATATGTAGAATTTTGAAGTAGAAACCTTGAAATCATTGTTAATTATCATTCCGACAGTGCAAAATGCAGCAGACGTGAAACACAAAATCATCTGAACCTCCATTTGAAGAGAGTAATTAATTTCTACCTTTGACTTTTTATAAGCCATCTCTAACAACGGAAAAATCAAACCACTCAAAGCAGCTGAACAGAAAGTCATGATAAATCCAAGAATATATTCTCTATTCGATTCATGGGCCGGCCGGTCGCTGCTGGATTGTAAAGCCAACACAACAGCCCCAACACTCAACAAAAATATGGAGTTTATAGTATAAGAAGTGAATTTTTGTTTAACAAATAGAAAAGCAGAGCCAGCCGTGAACACCAACTCGGAGGCTATAATTAACGAAGAAGTCGAAACAGGTAGACGAGCAACTCCATAAGAATAAAGATAGCAAGCTGCGCCATTCAAGATTCCGACGCCTGCGGCATAGAGAAGCAGAGGAGATTTCATGTAGAAGAGCTTAGTTTTGGTGGTGGTCGGAGTGGCGGTGAGGGAACGGTGGAGATAGCTTATGAAGAGAGGAACGAAGATAATGGGCCAACCGCCAGTTTGTAGCCAACTTGAAAACCAAACGCGTTTGCCTCCGTGGATGAAGTAGAGGCGCATTATTAAAGGGCCACCGCAGTTTCCTATAAATAACAAGACGCAATTTAGAAGAAGCATGGCTTTTCTCATGGCGGGGTTTGCCGTTTGA
The DNA here is from genome assembly GCA_948099555.1 of Croton setiger. Taxonomy (NCBI): domain Eukaryota; kingdom Viridiplantae; phylum Streptophyta; class Magnoliopsida; order Malpighiales; family Euphorbiaceae; genus Croton; species Croton setiger. The sequence goes on from CANUEY010265673.1 coordinate 148,595, forward strand.
GGCTCTTCTTTGGTTTCCATGGCTAATAACTAATCGCTCGTGCCTTTGCTTCCTCTGTTTCCTATCTATTTCTTCCTCTCACTCCATTGCAGTGCTAATGTGACTCACCTATATAAATGCTAATAATTTATGTTCATTCATTAATGTGGCACCCATAAGAATATATTTTCTGAGGGAATAATCGTTGTTTGAAAGTAGATTGATGGTTCTCAAATGATTTGACCCGTTAGCTACAATTATAATAGCAGAGTGGAAAATTTTTTTTTGTCAATGATGGTTCCAAATTAATAGTGGGTGTCCGCTCAATGATTGGACTAGCTTACTAGGGAAGGAAGGACGATAATGCTGAGGTGTTCACGACTTTGTGTCCCTAATAAAAAAAAAAGGAACAAAAATTTTCAATTAGTAAGAATATTAAAATCGCTATTTGGTTTCAATTAGCCTGGTACTTAGGTCTCTAACAGAAGTCGGAAATTCGAATCCTAACACTGAAAGTGGAGAAATAATGTAAAAATGTTAGTCATTAAACCTCCTAATTAACAGATGCTCGTGTTTGAAAACTGGGTGAAACTCTAAATGAGAAAAAAAATCTTGATTTAATGTAACTTTTTCATTCAACTTATTTTGCTAAAAAATTTAATAGTTATTTTTCAACAACCATATTATTGTTATTAGTAATTGAAATTCTATTAAATTATAGTTGCTATATATTATTTTTAAAATAATTAAAAATAAAAATAATATTATTTAAAGAAAAAGAATAATTTTATTTATAATTATTTTAGTGAGATTAATACGGTCCTAAATCCCACATGGTACACCAACGAAATATTGCTATGTAATTTTATCTGAGATTAATATATCCTCTTTTCCTTTAAAAAATACGGTCCTACATCCTAATGTAAATTATTTATCTACTAACTAGAATGACAAAAATCTAAATAAGTGCCAATAAAATTAACATATGATTGAAATTTTAAACAACTATCATTTATTAATTTGAAGTTTTACTAAACACTCAAATTATATTAACCTTATAAAAATTATTACAAACAAGATTAGCTACTTTTTAAAAAATTATTTTTTAAAAACTTACAAATTATTCTTACGAACAATATCAAATGTCACCTTTTTATTTTAACAAAATTCACATAAGTTTTAAATATTAGCTAAATATTATTTTCAATTACGTTAATATTTGTATTTACTATTATAATATAAATATATACACATAATTTTTTTTATTTCATTACTCCTCATGTCATCAACAAAAATATGACATTTATTTAATAATTTAGAAATATAATATTTTTTAATATTTAAAAAATATGACATAGTAAAAATTAAATATTAAAAGGTCTTTATTACAATTTTCTAATAAAATTATTATTAATTTTTTGTCGTAAAAAACTAAACTAATACAATACTCTTTTAGTTGAAGTAGCTTTTTTATTTTTTTCCATTTTGAGTGTGCATTTTTTTTTTGATAATTATTATATTTTTTTATACCCTTATTTAAATTATTTAAAAAATTTGAATACTTGATTGTTTTAAGCTACTAAATAATTAATACAAGATATTTAGGTAATTTCATTTAGTCTTTACATAAAATTAATATAAAACTAATTATTTTTTAATATATGTGAAAAATGAGAAAATGTTACATAAATTGGAGGGATGACTGTTGAGATTATCTTAGAAACTTTATATTTTAAAATCTATTTGTTAAGGTATTATAAATACTTATAATAATGCGATCAATATTTTTCTTTTAACTTTTTCAAAAGATAAATTTTATAATCGAAAACATATTTTAGGTCCGCATCAAAGTCATTATGAAGTTATTTAAATTGCTTTCTTTTTATGAAATCTTACCAACCTTTTAGAAGAAAGATTATATATATATATATATATATATATATATATATATATATATATATACACGTTCGGGAAAAAAAATGATGACGTGGGGAGGCGTCACATGACGTAAATTTACTTCTTCCCTTTTTCTTTTCCAAGTACTATAATACTTTTGCATCAATAGTAATACATCAAACGTTCATGAGAGAGTGGTAACATTGTGTTTGGATATGGAGTTGTTCTTTTTTTTTTTTTTTTCTAACCAAAGTAACTTGGGGTTGGAAAATTATTATTTAGTTCTTATAGTTTGGCCTAATTAATTAATCAATCCCTAATTTTTAATTTTATTTCTTCAATACTTTATTCTTTCCATCTAGTTTTTCATCAGTATCCTGCGCAAAAATTAAATTGGTATTTGGAAAATAAAAAAAAAAATACTAGAAACAAAAAGATATATAAATTTGGTTCTATAAAATAATATGCGAAGCAATTTTTTTAAAAATTATCAAGATAAACTAATTCAATTTATATTTTATTTATACCTTTTTCTATTTATTGAGTTCATATCTTTGGGACAGTTAGTCATTAGGATCATCTAAACACATACACTCTTGATTAAAGTGAAGTTAATTTAACTAGGGTTAAATGAAGTTGCTTGTTCGTTTGCTCATTTCCATGTATGAACTTATTCTTAACTATCCGGAATCCATTGTTGTTGATGATATTTCTTATAAATTAAAATTTTCTGATTTTATTTTTAAAAAGAAATTGATAATTTAATGCTTGCTTTGATGGAAGAATAATATTTTGTTAACATTATGACGGAAGAATAATAATTAGTAGAGCATATATATGTTGTAATGGAGCATGGTATTTTCATTATTTGTTTGTGGGGCCCTAATAACAGGATATGGATATTGGAATAGAGCACATAAGATACTATAACTTCATGGCCTGCAATAATAATAAAAATATATATATAATCAAAATGTGAGGTTTGAATTTTTAATACCCTTTTCAATAATTAGTAAGTGGGATTAGGTGAATAAAAACAATGATTTCTGTCTCCGCACTAATTTTTTTTTCTCGTAAAAGTTGACCAATTTCAGGATTTTGGTCTCAAATGGTTAAGTAAATTTGCTGTTTGAATTTTTTTCTATCTTTTTTATAGTTGAATTGTTTTATCAAAATTTATAAATCAAACCATATCTGAATAATAATACGATGGAGAAAAACAAATTCATTGTATTAGTCAATAATATGATAGAAAAAAACCAAAAATTGCTCCTATAATAATAAGACACACAGATAAATGTATTAGTAACATATTTGTTGATTGAATTATTTATTTATTTTTTTTGCCACAGGTACATATTTTGAAGAGGGGAGGGGAAGGGACAGTTTGGCACCAAGAGATAGCATAGTAAGCATTTAATCACACCACGCTCTCCCAAATTGTTGATTGAAATTTGGATTTTAGAATTTGGTTCAAATAAATATTTTTATTTTGACAATTAACATATTTAAATCTTATATAATAAGAAAAGAACAAATCCATTAACCAGCTCAAAAAAAATGAAATGGATTCTATATAATATATGGATGGAAAGCATTCGACGAATTTATGAAAAACGGTGCTTCCTCCACTCTCCACAACACAACAGAATATGGCTATATGATATATCCTTTCTGCTGTAGTAATTAAGAGCCTTCTTTCTACGCCAAGGGTATAGAATTATTACTTATATAATCATATGCGTCCAGCATTCTAAGTATATACCAATTTATGAATTCCAGTGCCTTACGGTATAAAGGTTAAAGTAAGAATAAAATAATTCATTGATGTTTGTGGAGGAATATTATCAGTTAGTAATTGCTAAAGATAGAATAGAAAGTCCGGTCCAGACATTTTGTGCCACCAGCAAATAGAAAGTATTAAAAATATATTCTAGTGTTTAACAATTAAATTTTTTATTTTTATAATGGATAATATTACTTGTTAGTGGACGGCAATAAGTATAAACAATTGAACACTTTTTCTTAAAAAAATTTTTTTGTAAGACTTCATTATGGTTGAAGTTCAATCACATCATGAATATAATTTGGGAAATACCTCTCCCAACCACTAAATTTGTTTAAAATTGTACATATTCTAATATTTTAGATAAATTATGAGCAGCCTCATTTAAAAAAATGTCGTATAAAAATATATATCAATTTAATAAAAAAAATATTTTATTAGAATTTTTCTCCTTGTAAGTACTTTTTAATAATTTTCAATAAGTATTTGTCTTTAAAATAAATTGATATTTGTACTTTTTCAAAATTGCGTTTTTAAAATTATTATAAAAATCTCGCAATTAACCTTAATTCCATCATTTTGAATAATTTTAAAAATGTTCTCAGCTTATTTTAAATGTATTTTTCTTATCTTCGATAAAATTTAAAAGCAAAAACTTAAAAAAACACCGTCATAATCTAGAACCACAATATATAAAACATACGGTCAAGTTTATTTATTTATTTATTTTTTTCATTTGAAATTGGTGTTCTAGATTACATATTAACGATCCACAGGATTATTTAAAAAAAATTAAAAAAAAAAAAAAGTTTTGAGAAATGTTAAAGAGAGACTTCTATCCTTTCTGATTCAGTAAAGGATAAATGAATGGGACTCAATATTACAGGTGTGCAAATTTCCACCGGCCGAATTTGAAAATATTTCGTTTGCTATTTTTTTTTTTTCTCATTTACTTTTCAAACAAAAAGATCATTCTTTTAAAATTATAGTATGGGATTGAATATGTGAGTTAGTTGAAGTGGGATTTGTGTTAGTGACACACTTTTGAATATAATATATTGCAAATACATTTGGAACGTTTAACAGTCAAATTGATTGTGTTATCTAAATTTAAGGCGTAAAATAGATAAGAGAGTATGAATAATTTAAGCCTCCTTTTTATGTGAGTTTTCGATTAAATTTGTATTAATATAATTTTTATTCTTATTATAATTCAAACTAAATATAGCGAACAAATTTAACATTTTTCTTAATAACTGCTATTGTTTGGAAACTGGAACGAAGATTAAGTATTGTGGAAGACAAGGCGCATAAAATCATTGAAAGTTTGTTTAATTTGCAGGACTAATTAAAATCAGAAATCATAAATGATTTGCCTACTACTTATTAATTAGGTATATGTCTTTTTTTCTTTTCAATAGGTTATAACGGTAAAATAATAATTTTTAGATCACAAAATAAAAATTTTTGATTGGCTAACCATCAAGATCATCTCATCAATCCAGTATAGATAAATAATTTTTTTCTTTAATAATGTCCATCACAGAGAAGTGATAATGTTTCTTTTTTTTTTTAAAAAAAAAAAAACTAGAACTAATAATGTTATTTTAAACTAAAAATGACTGCTAAAAAAAATATATATGAAAATGACATATTCGTCATTATAGAATGTGTACTAATTTGTATCAACGATACTATTAATATAAATTTGATGTATATTATTCATAAAAGAAAGTTACTCATGATGATATTATTTGATCCATTATATTTTATTTTTAAAACAAATCTTAGTTATAAATAATAGCCTTACAAATCCCTAAAGTGTATAATAATCCAAGTGACTCTTCCTTTTAGTAGGCCTCACAATAGTTCATAAATCTTCTGTGCTAATTTTAAAATTACAGCTTACGATTTTATTTTTTCGTTAGAGTTACAGGAAATGAGTCGGTGTTTGAATTGAAGCAATGTTGAGTGTTTATCATTATATGTCTCTCTTTTCCACTATAATTTTAAAAATTTTGAACTGGAATCAAAGATTAATTTAATGTTTTTATGTCCGTTTGATTTAACCAATGTCAAAACAATTTTACAGGTGGTTCTTTTGGGTGATTTTACAAACAAAGAAATTTGGTTCAATTTTTTTAAAATAAAAATTTAATATTTTAGAACATAATAAATTAAATATAGAATTTTATTTTAGTTTTTTCAAAATTTAGATAACCTGCATAGAAAAATGTCAATGTATAATGTTTATTTAGATTTGTTAATTATGAAAATGTAAGCGTTGTATCCTGAACTAACAAGCTTGTCTTCTTGGTGGTTCAAGTAAGACTTTCCTGAAAGAAGCCGCTATTATAAGAACTCCAAGCAATATATAAACAAGATGTATATTTTGTTAATATCAATGATAAAATACCAACCACCCCCAAGTGGGATAAGATGATAGAACATGTGAATGGAGATAATTAAAATAATTGGGTTTGGGTTGGAAGAGAAATGCGTGAATGGAAATAATCATAATTGAGCCGGAAGAACTGACTTTTATCCGAATTCGAATTAGCCGATGGTTAAGTGTTTAAACATTGGGTGGAATTCTAACAAATTATCAATAAGAAAAAAAACAGTTTCGTTCTTTTTAAATACTTTTTTCTTTACTAAAAATATTTATTACATCGATTGATACAGATCATAAATATCATGAATCATGGTTTTGTTAGAGAAGACCAAGTTAATTATTATTAAAAATTGATATATAGAATGTTGTATAGAGAAAAAAAAGGAATCTTGATTGATTTTTCTCATTTAATTATCAAACTTTATCAAGAATGATGTAATATGTTGATTCTATTGTAATCTCCTATTCCTAATTAATAAACCACTTTTTGTAGATAAAAAAGAGAAGGAATTATGTTTCTGGTGTTGCAAAGGAATTGAATGATCCATATCCATCAGTTGGGAGTATTGTTATTCTTTTTCTACTTTGTTCACGCCTTAAACAGATATTATCATGTTAATTAGATTGTAATAAAATGATCACAGTCCTTTTATTAAAAGATCATAGACCACAAAAAATTGATCTTATGGAACTTTTTATAATACATTTTAGACAGACTTCAATTTCAGTTACTGTGTTTATTTGAATTCTGACAAACAAAGCAGGCAGTTTTGAGTATAAACAAACAAGTCTGACCCTTTCACCATGAGTTAGGATTTGCTTTCATGTACGAAGTAGAGGCGCATTATTAAAAATGAAGCAATTCAGAAGAAGTATTCAAGGCTCTTCTCACGGCCAAGTTAGCCGATTGAGGCTATTTCTTGGAGTCCATCAACCAGTCTCTGTCATGTCTGTCCCTCCTCTATTGCCTTTCAATACACATGGGCCTTGGCGAAGTATGTAATGTTTGTAAGAGCATGCAGCAGGATATGGCATATTATTCTGTTGTGTTGTACGTCGTAAGTTCGTTCGTTCTTTCCTTATTCAATAATAAGATTTAGGCAGTCATAGTCAATGAAATAGACATTCTACATGTATATAATATTTTTGGAATAAAATAGAGTTTAAGAATAAAAAACCATAAAAAAAAAAATCGTATTGCAGAAATCCAAAAGGAATTTAATAAAGTCGGCTTATCTTCTATCATCAATGTGCTACCATCTCAGACATTCCCGACGGTCTGCTGATTGAAATTCTGCGCCGACTTCCATTGAAATCAGCCAAGCAATGCATGCTTGTCTCCAAGCTCTGGTACGCTCTCATGTCTACTCCTTATTTCTCTCACCAATTCCTTGAAATGAATTATTCCTCCACTCTTCTATTGTGCTATTATGACGACAACAATGAACTTTTAAGATTTTATATGGCTTCATAGAATTTTAAGATCTGTCGCATTTTCCTTCTCTTACTTACCTTGCCAAGTGGCCGAGCCCTCAGCCTTTTGCAGAGACTTGGTAATGTGTCGCTCTCATTGATTCCTATGTTTATTATATATATAATCCAGTCTTTTGATCGTCGATCAACTCCCTCATTGTCTTCCTACCTTGCCAAGGCAGTGGTGCTACTTTTAGGAATGTCGTCATTCGAATTCCAATAGATGATTTTAACAAAGGTCGCAATGATGTGCTTAAATTCAGATATGTAGTTCTGATTCTGGTGGTTCGAGCGAAAAAATCTTCAGTTATGGGCCTCAAATCTGTTTATTGCCCAATTATTGTGCCATTCAGTGTAATAAAATGTTGTATTGGGATTCTTACTCGTCTGTAGTGATAGGTATAGATCCATTTAATGAACGTGTAGAAGGTTATAGGGTAATTGATCTACTGCCAGAATCGAATGATGAATTTCGCTTACTTGGTGTTTTTGTAAGGGAACCTTAAGATCGGTGGAGATTGGAACCAATTTCTCGCTTGGGCATGATGTTTTTTTACATTCGCGTTTGAGATCTGATCGTGGATTCTGGAAATTTTGAATGGCATATGGAACATAACATGGCTTATTGCAATCAAAGGTGCTACTTGGTTTAAAGATTCTGACACTGTTTGCTCGCTTGCAGTTGATCCTACATTCTGATGGGTTTAAGTACGATAGTATCATGCAACTTGCATAAGCAATCTCTAGACGTGATTGTTGAAATTGACTTATTCGACATAGCTATGCTGTTGCAACATATTTCTATGGTGCCTTCATCCATGAGCTTCCTTGGTTTCTTCCCTGCTGCAAACAAGATCACGTAATATTTAAGATAAATATTAAGATTTTATTTGACATCAACTTTTGAGGTAGTTTTTAATTTTGTTAACTTTTGGAGTAATGCTACTAACATCAATCAATTTTGCCGAACAATTTCCAAAAAAATAAAGAAATCTCTTTATTATCTCTGCTTTTTGCTAAGTTTATTAGTACTGTAACGCTTATGATATTTGTCTTCAAACAATGTTTGTATTTGTGTCCTGTTTTCATGTACTTCTCCCAATGTTATGCATTATGATTTTGTTGTTCCTAAAAAAAACAAAATATCTTTCTACAAGAATTTCAGAATTCTGTTTTTCTTTTTAATAAAAAAATATCATTATTCTCTCTTTATATGTATATACACGCTAAGACATAGTCTAGTGACAAGTGCATTTATGATCTAAACAATAAATTAGAATCCGAATCCACACTTCTACTTAGAAAAAAAAACACCAACCAAAATTCTTAGATACGAAAGAAAAGGATTGCCTATAGAATTGAATCAATCAAATTCAAAACATGAAAAAAAAATTATTTAAACAACAATTTGTTATTGTTTATTGAATACTCATACCCTCTCCTCTCTTCTACAAACTTTTCTATGCACTTTCGGTTTCACCTCCATAACCTTCTTCGCGAGCTATCGCTGACACCTTGGTTGGCGGTAGACTATACAATTTATATATATTTTCCATCTTTTTGACATTCTTTTCAAAATTTGCTAATATGATATTTCAAAACTCTTTTGATGGGCATTTTTGGTGCTTTAAGAAGAGAAAAAAGATAGATATATATAGGATTTTTGGACTCATCTATTGGGAATCAAAACATTTCTTCATTTGGCCAGAGTATATGAATATACTATATCTTTTCAACAAAATGTGCATTTCAATCTCCAAATGAGCATTTTTTGTAATTCTTTCTCTCGTCTAGTGGAAAGCCAAGTAAACCTTTAGTTCGGTGGCCAATTATTGGATCTAAATTTTTTATTGTTGTATCTCATTCAACGGAATAGTTTTTTTTTTTTTTTTGTTGCTAGCCCACTGGATTATGCTAATTCTACTTGCACAAAGTCTAAATTTTCTCATATGTTATTACATTTTAAAAATAAAAGTTCAGTACAATTAAAAATGCACGGTGTACGAATGCAACCTTAAAATAACGTTATTACATTTAACAATCGCTTCGAGCAGCTGATTTACAGCGAGTTGATATAATATATATACTTTCCAAGTACAATACAATTCAATCAAAATTAAAATAAGTAAACTAATTAAGAACCATAGAAACATGTAGTACTATTTAAAAGGAAAATCACACCTATACATAAAAAATGAATATGTTCTTATATATATATATATATATATATATATATATATATATATATATATATATATATATATATGCTAGCCATTCTTGTGATGATGAGGAGAATATGTAGAAGTTGACTCAATAGCAGCAGCTGCTCCTGCAATTTCATGAATTTGCTTATCATCATCAATGGTGATAGTAATAGTTTGATCACCACAAGGGGTAGTGGTAATAGTTTCTTGGATATGTTGATGTTCCTCTACACAAATTCTGTCAGTTGCGGCCGGAGCTGCTATGATCTTTCTTTTCTTTGCCAAGAAAAGTAGGCCAACTGCGAGAAATGCAAGGAGAAATACTCCTCCTAATGATACAAACACAGCTACATAGGTTGTGCGGTGGTTATGGTAATTACTTCCTTGTGGCGCGGGTGCAATGGAGTAATTACGAGATGCAGGTGGATAATGAGGAGAATACGGAGGCCATTGTGGTGGTGGTGGACATGTACACTTACATGGTGGTGGTATTGGAGGACATGAAGGTGGGGGTGAGGGTGTAGGTGCTGGAGGCAAGGTGTAATTACATTTATGAGGTGGATGTGCGTATTGCGGCAGGTATGTAGGCGGCGGTGGCAGAGGTGGCGATGGCGGAGGAGGAGAGTAGTAACCGTAAGAATCCATTAAAGAAACTTGTTATAAACTTGTTTAAATTGGTAACGCTGCTATTGTGCTATCCGTATTTATACTATAAAATGGTATGTGAAGTTAATAGATTTAAAATAATTTCATGTATTACAGTTTCTCACCAATAACAGGAATATTAAGAGTAACTATATGTTAACAAAATGTACGCAACAACAATTATGTGTGGAATTGGGTTGGTGAAGTAGACACTCAAACTACATATGACCATCATAATATTGAAATGAAGTAAACTCTCCAAGTTGAGGTTCTTAAAATTTTATAAATTATATATAAATAATTATTAACACCAATTTGCAGAAATCCAAATGTAATTTAATAAAGTCAGCTTATCTTCTCTATGTTGTAAACGACATAAACAACATAGTCAGGTTTTAGCCATTCACATATAAGTAAAAAACTTAAATGAAACAGTGCCGTTTCATCCATAACAGATTTGATTCCTTTTTGTACAATGAAGACAGCAGCCAGTCGGCTTTTGGATCAGTAAGTATATAGGAATGAAGGATTCTGTTTTGCAATAGTAACTTTTCTTCTTTCTTTTATTGTTCATCAATTTTTCTTCTCTATTTTATGAACTTCAAAGAATGAAATGAATCAATCAATATGCTGTTCTTCTTTCATACCATATCTCTTTTATTAGTTAGATTTTTATTGTTTTTTGTTTCTTGAGTTATTCTGTTTATCATATGTGATGCAAATTTATTTTTCCATTACAACTTTTGAGTTTAAAATGATTGATTTTATTTTTGTCATCTCCTTGAAATAATATTTTAAATATAAAATATTTACGAAAATATATAATACTCGCTAATTACTTTAAATTTATGAAAATAATATAGATATTAATTTTTAAGTTTTATTGTCAGCCGCAATGCTTTGTAAAATGGTTGTAAACCTCTAGTAAACCAATTGTCAATTGACACATAACAGACTACATACGTTTGCCTCTAGTAAAATTTTTTTTTTCAATTATTTTATGAAGTTTGACATTTTATCTTGTGAATGGCTTTTTTTATTATTAATAAAATCGTGTCTTGTACCATTTTTAGAAATTATTATAATACTTTGGGATTTTTTTTTTTAAAAAAAACCTAAATTGTTTTTTTTTTTTTCTTTTACAATTTGGACCAATAACAATAAGGCAACCGGAAGCCAAATCAAAAGGCTCTTGATTGAACCGGATCCATAAAGTGAGTCAAACCGAACCCCATCAGCTGCTGTTTTGGATATTCCAATCAAAAGTCAAACTATCTGCTATCCACAGAGAACAAGGCCAAATCTAACTAAGTCATGGTACTAAGAGAAAAAGAAGGCCCTCTTCTACTTTCAGTACAACGACAATGTCAATCGGATAATTTGATCAGAGAAGCTTGCCTAGAATCCAAAAAGATATGGCAAATTGCAGGTCCCTCTATTTTCGCTCGTCTCGCTATGTTCTCCATGACCGTCATTACCCAATCTTTCGCCTGCCACCTTGGCGAGCCATTTCCATCGCCACCACTGTCATTATCTCTACCAGTTTCGGTTTCCTGGTAAACAAACAAATCCTCTCTTATATATTTCGAATTTCTTCATTTAATTAGAAACCGTAGATTCTAATTCTTTTGGCTACTCCACTTAGGCATGGCTAGTGCGTTGGAAACACTCTGCGGCCAAGCTTATGGAGCTAAGCATTACCAAATGCTGGGCATATATATATGCAGCGTTCCAGGATTGTTTTGCTTATATGTTCAATTTTGTTACTACCAATGTACTTATTTGCGACCCCAATTTCGTAGCTAATTGGACAGCCTGAGCAGGTTGCTGAGCGGACAGGTTTGGTGGCGCTATGGTTAATACCATTTCATTTTAGTCTTCCTTTCATTTCACATTGCAACGGTTTTTGCAAAGCCAATTAAAGACTAGGATTATTGCCTGGGTTTCAGGGGCATCTCTTCTTATTCATGTTATTATGAGTTGGGTTTTGTTTATAGGTTGAAAGTTTGGATTATCGGTACTGCAATTATTCTTGATTTCTCTTGGTGGGTTTCTGTTTTGGGGATGTTTGTATACTGTTTCTGTGGTGGGTGTTCACTTTCTTGGACCGGTTTCTCTTCACAAGCTTTTGTTATGGCCCTTCTTTAAACTCTCAGTAGCATCGGGCATCATGCTTTTGTATGTGTTCTTTTACTCTCTTTTCTGTAGATTTATTGAATGTTTTGATTAGTTAGAGCTGCATTTTATTGAATTCGGGCATTTTATTGTTAAAGGTTGGAGAATATCTATTTTAGGGTGTTGATTATAGTATCTGGGCATATGCAGAACACTGAGGTTGCAGTCGATGCTCTTTCCATCTGGTTGGTTACAGTTCACAATTCTTGTTGGTGTTTTGTTTAGTAGAAGTAAAATAATAGAAAATTTTAAGATTTATTTAAATTTTTTTGGCTTGGTATCAATTTTGTGTTCTTATTTCTTAGGCAGCATAAGTTTATATGCCTGGGAATCCGTGATTCCACTGCTACTGGGTACGTTATTGTTTTTAAGTTCTATCTTTAGCTCCTCTATTTAACAAGCGTACCTATTCTATGAGACCTTAGTCTAATGCCAAAAGTAGAAAACTTGAACGCAGAAGGTCATAGGTTTGAATCCTTTCCCTGTTGAATATACTGTAATAAATTTGAAGGGAAGTTTATGTATAGCAGTTGGGTCTGGCTGGCAAGGATTGGTGGCCATCGTAAACATCGGCAGCTACTATATGGTTGGGTTCACTCTTGGCGTCTGCTTAGGATGGGTGCTTCACTTTGGTTTTACAGTTGAGTAAAAATACATTGCAACAAAATGTGCTTAAGCACTTTAGTATTTTGCTACAATTTATGATGAAATTAATATAAGCAGGGTATTTGGTGTGGAATGTTGGTTGGAACTGTGGTTCAAACAGTCATACTCGGAAACATCACCATGAAATGCGAGTGGGAAAAAGAGGTATCTTTTTTCTGCAACACTTTTTGATTATGTTTGGGTCGTGCAAACAAATAATTGATAGTGTCTCCTACAAAATGACGTTTACAGGCTGATAAAACTCAATTTCAAATAGCTAAAGGAGCAGTTTCTAGACGACAACATTGAATACGAGATGATTTCATTTTGAAAAGTAACTGCTTTTAAGAGGTGAAGATGATGGTAGGACACTTAGCTGGCCACAGTTGGTTTGTGGAACATGTGTTGAAGATGGGTTATCAGTCTTTTTCCACTGCAAGGACTGGGTGAAATGAATTGTTCAATTAGGCATCATATTGTGAAATGATATTTCAGTACAAGTATAACTAAATCAATAGATCAATTTTTGAGTAAGACATTTACCATATGTATTATACATAATTTTTCATCCATTTGTTTAAGTCATGTATTTGTCTCGGTACAACTGAGTGATAAGCTTCTGATGGAAGTAGAAATTGTGAGCATAATTCTAAATCTGTTTTTCCCAGGTAATTAAAGATAGAAACCACAACAGCAACTAACGTTCCTGAAATAGACTGTCTTCTGGGAAATAAGAACTTTTGGTGTTAACTAACCATTTGGACTGGGTTGAGCAGGGGGTGGGTTTCCTAAAACCCATCCCGCTGGCTCATATATTGCCGCGTCCGCCCACCGCAAGTTGGGTTTTTCGGATTACGGATTAGATTGGGTATTAGCGGTTTTATCCCTGGATTTTTTCATTTAAAAAAAATAAAATTTTTAAGTATAAATAAAAGAATTTAAGTATTTTTTATGTATTTAAATTGTAAACTAAGATTAATTAATTACTTAATTTATCAAATAATTTGAAGTATTCAATTAATAAAAATAATACTCACTATTTCTACATTAAACCTCATTTGATTAATTAATGCAACTTTCATAAATATGATGTAAAATAACTCAAAATCATATGTAAATTATTCATGAATCTCAATAAAAGACATATTTTAAGAAATGCACATCAATCTTACTTTAACGGGAATGCATATATAATATATTAATATCTAATCTTACAATAATATATATAAACAAATTAATGAACTCTCCTTAAAAAATTAAAATTTTATTTTGACTGAGATTTGTATAATTGAATTATATGGTAGTAATCTGATGTATTATTGACTTCTTAGGCATAGGTAGAAATCAAAGAATGAGTTGTATTGTAAATTTGTAACGTTCTGATAAAAGAAAGGAAACAACAATAAATTTTGCAAGCATCTCTGAGCTGTGGTTCACTGTCCCAATCTGATTTTCCCTTTTCTTTCTTTCTTTCCTCATCACAGATTTAGAAACAACTAACTTTCCAACATGCACGAATTTGGTCTGCATTTTACTTCTAGTAGTAGAACTAGAATTTGGAATTTAAAAAAAAAAAAAAGAAAAGAAAAAACCTCGACCTCATATGTCGTATAACAAACTGTGACTCCGCCCTTTAATCTCACTTCCTTTCCTTCAAACAAACTTATATTTCTTCAGTTCCCAAATACACGCTCAACAAAAACATCATTCAACACAAAACACTCATCTTTCTCTTCTCTTCTTTTCTTTTCCTGTCATGGCGACTAATAATTATATTCACAATGAAAATCATCTCAGTGAAGCCTTGTTATCGGAAGTCAAAAAAGAAGACGATGATGATCTTGCATCAAAAGTCTGGGTCGAAACCAAGAAGCTATGGCGAATTGTCGGACCTGCTATTTTTAGCAGAATAGCTACCTTCTCCATGAATATCATAACTCAAGCTTTCGCAGGACACTTAGGAGACATTTCACTCGCTACTATCTCCATAGCCAACACTGTCATTGTCGGCTTCAATTTCGGCCTCCTGGTATCAATATTAATATTTACATTACATCTCTTCTTTTCTTTAACATTAACCTTTTCATTTCCTATCTACAAATAATAAATCTTGAAACCATGTTAGTTAGGAATGGCGAGCGCCCTTGAAACATTATGCGGACAAGCTTATGGAGCGCAAAGATATGATATGTTAGGCATTTACATGCAAAGGTCGTGGATAGTATTATTCTTGTGCTGTTTCTTGTTGTTGCCGTTTTATGTGTTCGCCTCTCCAATTTTGAAATGGTTAGGACAACCTGATGAAGTTGCAGAGGGAACTCAGGTTGTCAGTTTATGGTTATTACCACTTCACTTCAGTTTTGCATTTTTATTTCCATTGCAAAGATTCTTACAGAGTCAGATTGAGAACCAGATTATAGCTTGGGTTTCGCTGGTGGCGTTGTTGATAAATGTTTTATGTTGCTGGTTGTTTATTTATGTGTGGGAGTTTGGAGTTATTGGTGCCGCCATTGCTTTGGACGTATCTTGGTGGTTTATGGTATTTGGATTATTAGTCTATGTTGTGTTTAGATGTCCTTTAACTTGGAATGGTTTCTCTACGCAAGCTTTTTCTGGTTTGTGGGACTTTTTTAAACTCTCCGCAGCTTCTGGAGTCATGCTCTGGTACCATATTTCTAATTCTATTTCTTTTTCCTCTGTTTCTAAATAAATGCATCTCATGTTCAATTTTAACATTTGAATATTTAATTATGTGTGCAGTTTGGAAAATTGGTACTACAGAATTCTGATTTTGATGACTGGGTATTTGAAAAATGCAACATTAGCAGTGGATGCATTATCAATTTGGTATGACGATAGCTTATATCTGCCGCTAACTTTCCCGCATGTCAATTCAATTAGCACTAATTTAATGTGCTTAAATTTCACAGCATGACTATTAACGGATGGGAAATGATGATTCCTCTCGCATTTTTTGCGGCCACAGGGTACTTTTTCTATAACCTTAATTATCAGAAAATAAGCAATTGATCCTATTGTGACTCAAAACTTTACAGGGTGAGAGTGGCTAATGAGTTAGGAGGTGGGAATGGGAAAGCTGCGAAATTTGCAACGCAGGTTTCTGTGGTGCAATCAACTATAATTGGACTAATCATCTGCTTAATTATAGTAATATTCCATGATAAATTTGCATTAATATTCACATCCAGTAAAGATGTTTTGGAAGAGGTGGATAAGCTTGCTGTTCTCCTAGCAGTCACTATCCTCCTCAACAGTGTTCAACCAGTACTATCAGGTAACTAAAATCAACTACTTTTTGTATTAGAATTACACAAATTTCTGCATTCTAAATTACAAGTTGTGTTAAAAATTTTGAATGGTGAATTATCAGGAGTGGCAGTGGGATCAGGATGGCAAGGAATGGTGGCCTATATAAATCTTGGGTGCTACTATGTAATTGGGCTCCCACTTGGAATTCTAATGGGATGGGTGTTCAAGTTGGGTGTCAAGGTAAGTAATTAACTCAATCAAAAAGCTATGGACATATTTGATTCAACTTGCAATTGGATGTACTTACTGTGGTTTGTTGTGTTTTAGGGAGTATGGGGTGGAATGATTTTTGGAGGAACAGCAATACAGACAATAATATTAGCCATCATAACTGTAAAATCAGACTGGGAAAATGAGGTAAGAGATGACACATACATATTAATTCTTGCATACATTAAGTTTGATTATTTACTTCAATGATGAATTTGTAGGCTGAAAAAACTAGTTCTCGATTAGCTAAATGGTCAAGCGTCCAACCAGACGATCAATCAGAGGCCAGAAATTCATAAAACTATAACATTTTCCAATTCATAAATATTAGTTTAGTTTTCCAATTTTTTGTGTTTTTTGGATTTTTGGTACATTAGTACTATTATTATTTTTTATTCTGATGAGGTGAACTTAATTTTCGGTCAATATAAGATGTTTTGGGCAATAAAAAAATACTATCTATTTAGTTTATCATGGTTTTACTTCTTTATTTCATCATGTGAGAGTTGACGGTTGAATTGATGGTTTCGCACAACAAAATGTAAATTTGAGAAATCGAATTTAGGATAACAATTTTTCTATAAGACTAACCAAATCACACTTAGACATACGATTGATAAGAGAACATTTAATCCATGCTTAGCTAATTGAATCCAAAACCTCATATTTTACTACTGATTTGGAGTAACTATCTAACCCATATTTTAAAAGTAATTTTAAAGCCAATTTATATTGTAGGTATGTTTGGGTTACTTGTAAATTGTAATTTAAGTAAACAGAGGCAAATTTATATTATTGTATCTTATTGAAAAATAAACACATACGCTTCTTGTCTTTCGTTGAAATTGACAATCAAGTAAATGTGCAACAGATTAAAATGGTGAAAGTTTTATCCAACAAATTTTTTAGGGAAATATACAAAAGTGGTTTTGAATTTTTGTTAGGAAATACCACTATCTGACTTTTCTAATTTGATGAATTTTAGTTCTTAAAAAAATTATTTTCTATCCAACTAGTTGCGCATTTGTGTGAATAGTAGTTCATAACACGTTAATAAGCTAATTTTTAAAACTATTATCATTAATAAATGCCGTAAACTTTTTTTTTTTTTAAATAAATTTGTAATTCTCAATCCAATAATGTACTTAAACTCTAATATTTAAAAATAGCAAAACAATAGAATTTGATATTTTTAATTTTTTAGTGCAATTCATAATTATTTAATTAGAAAATATATTTAAGAAATAAAAAAGGCCTTTCTAATTTTATTATGGCATACTTTTAAAATGTAAAATATTTAAATTATTAAATTTTATAAAAAAAAAAAAATCATACTTCATATTTCAAAGATAAAAATGTTATGTTATGTACTCTCATATATTAATTTTTATAACTAACTAAAAATAACAATTGTTTGTAATTACTACATTCATTATTTAAAAGAACGTCAATAGATTTTTTATTTCAAAAATAATCAAATTCTCAAATCATAAATCAAGTCATCAAAAAATCCTCATATGCAAACATACTTTTCATTTTTGAATTTCTATTAATATAAGTTCACGTACGAATTGTAGCTAATAGTAATTAATATTTTCATTTTGAGTTAATTTATTTTTAATATATATTAGGAATGGAGGAATTTGAGTTCTAATTATGTTTCACATTATTGGTGTATTTTTTTTCTTTTTTGACTATAAAGAGAAAAGGATGTAACACCACAGCTTAAACTCATCTTTTTAATGCATTTATGCAAAAATCCAAACGTAAAAATCCAGGTTGAACCCATCGGTTCTGTAAGGTTCGGGTCGGTCTGGTCCATAGATGAGGGTTTGGTTCGGTCTGGTAAATTGAAAAATTTTGGGTATTTGAAAAAACCGAACCGACCTTGACATGAATCAGTCTGAACGAAATGACCCGACCACCCTCCCAAGTTCTGCGTTATTTCTCCTTTCCATTCAATTCACGAAACCCTAATCATTCTTCACGGTTCCCTTTAAACGACAACCGACGCCGACGGACCGACCTTCCTTGCCGCCACTTGCCCACCATAGGTCGGACGACCAAACTGAGCGAGGTCGATCTTCTAACTCGCTACTCCACCATCCTCCTCCTCGCCTCACTTCCCTCTACCCTTCTCGCCGTTCACTCGCCGCCCCTTCTCTCAGTCCGCGCCAACCGACTGGAACTCGAAGAAGGCAAGAAGAATTGAAGCAGAATTGCAGAAGCACCATTAGGGATTTTTTAATATCTCTGTAAACTAAAAAAGATTTCTTCAAATATTTGTTTAATTTGCTTGTTTATTTTTATTAAATATTGTAATATCTTGCTTGAGCTTATATGGTATTATTGTTTTTTATCTTAAAAAATAAAAATTGAAGTTGAATTTGCTGCATTTTTGTTGTTTATTGAGTGAAAATAACAGGGGCTGGAAATTGACGAAGAACATAATTGTTGCTTGTGGTTAGGTCTGTCAACCTTGACTTGATCCGTGACCGAGTCACATAAACCGGAGATCAACCCGATGCTTAATAGGTCGGATCGATCTGTATTTTTATAGTTTTCGGGTTTCGGATTATTCAGATTGCTGAGGATTTAATCCGAACCCAGTCGGTGAACACCCTAACATTAGTGCTGATTTTTGTATATAAAAATGAATTTCAAGTTGATTTTACCTGTAATTAGATTTTTTCTAATACTAATTTTTAAATTTGGCACCCACTGGATTATTTTTAATTAATATATATATATATATATATATATATATATATATATATAATTGTCTAGAAATTATTATCTTTTTGTTGAAAATTTTTTATGAAAGTTATGTTATGACATCTTAATGTTTAAGTTAATGAATGCTAAAGACATAAACATTAGAAAAGTCTAACAAATCGACCAAATCAATTATTTACATTCAGATATATATACTTTGATATATGGACATAAAAAGATTGATTTGGAAAGTGAAAATAATAAATTAAATTTAGGACAATGTCAAAACTTCAATGCATTTCTACAGACAATTAAAAAGGAAGCAACCTCTTCTAATAAAACCTGGTCCAAACAAATGAATTTCCATCACTTTCAACCTTGTCAGAACGATCTCCAAACCGGGTTAACTCACTCGATCCGTTCGTGTTGCCCATTCCTAGCAACTTAATTTCACCCTTTGCCTTTAACGCTTTTGTGGTTTTTAACTTTGTCTTATTTACCAACTCCCATAAACTTTCATTTTTGTTTCTATTCACAAACAACAAACACAATTTCTCTTTGTAACTCTCAAATCTGTTTAAGTTTCCCAAAAGCTGAGTCAACTCGCTGTAACTCAAACTCGGAATTCTTCCACCGAGTTCAACAACTCGGATGAAAATTTCACGTTGAATCAATCTATAATCTTCAGAAACCAATCTAACAATTTCATGAATCAAATTCTTTTTTTGAAGGTACAAAGAATCAGGAACTTCAGTTATAACTTGAACAAAATTAATGAAAAAATCCAACTCTCCTAATAAATCCATACTCAAAAGTGCCAAACCATTCTCATCTGTAACCTTGATATTATTAATATCAGTAGCAGATAAAACAGAAAATTCTGTATTATTTGCAAGAAATTTCGAAAGCGAAAGCTTTGGCTCTATAATAGCTGCATACCATCTGACCCAAGAAGACAAATCCCATCTTTCAGGATCTGAGTCGTCGCGAAATCTCGAAAGATTAAGAAAGTTTCTGCTACCAAAAGAAGGGTAAACCGAAAGCTGGTCTTTAAGAAAAAAAGAACCTTTTGTAATTATAATATGCAACGTAAAAAGACATTTTAGGGCAACAGAAGAGTTTTTTGTAGTATGAAGGCGATCCATGAGAGCTTCAATGCATGCGAATGCAATTAGGCGGGAAGAATGGCCGTATGCAAGGATGGCATCGATGGATTCGCCGGACGGTGGCGAAGAAACGTCGTGTGTGGTGGCATGGAGGACGGCGATGCGTATGTAATTGTGGCGTTTTGTTGAAAGGGTAGCTTTGATTATGGAGGTCTTGTCTTTGAAAAAGCCCATGAGAAGTCCTAGTTTCTTGTTGTTACCCATCCACTCTACTGTAATTGAAGAAGAGAAGAAAAAATCGGATGATCACAAAAACCGAGAAATACACATTCAGCTGTTTTTATTGATCGTGGTTACTTATATAATTGTAATTAGTAGATAGTAATTTATTAATTAATCAGCTTGAGCGTATATACATACAAACACGCGGTTTTTTAGCATCCATTTATTGAGGGACATTTGTCAAAAGATATTTTTAGTATTATTTTGTTGGAAATTATTATACAAGTGTGTTGACGTGTCTAAATCTGCAGTTAAATTAATGATTTATTCTAAAATGGTCGAACATGACATTGAATGTGTTTACAAACGCGGAGTTAACACGACTAATTCTTCCTTTCCTACTATTTGTTTTGCACATAGGAAGGAATTAATGCGATTGAATTTTACTTAGCTAGATCGATACATAATGTCCAGTTTTTTTTGGAAAAATGAAATAAAATAAAATAAAAAGACAAACAATTGGCAAATCTTTTGCTAAAATTAAGTGGCAGTTGGCACTGTTAGTAGAAGAAAACAAGTGAGCACAGTTGGTAAAGACTAAAGAGTGATAGGCGGTCTCAATCTGGACCAACATTGTGTTTTTGTTTTCTGAACAGTACATTGTGTTTTTGTTCGGGCCACATAATTTTATTTTAGGGGTTGTTTCATAACAAAAAAAAAAAAAAAAAGTGAATTCGGAAGCTGAGGAACAATCCCTGCTGCTGCTACTCAGAGACTGGTTTTTGGTAAATATACTAAGAATTAGTACAAGTTTATTAATTCATTTATAAAAAGTTTGCAAAACCATAAACATATAAAATATATGTAATTATCTTCTTCCTTCTCTAACTTAACCTTGGCAGTGGGAAATAGAAAAAACCTAACCTCCTAAATATATACTAGTATAAAATATACAACCCAAACTATATATATATTATTAGCAGCAGCAGCAGTCTTTGAATCAAATCCGAACGCGGTCCAAGCAAGTCTTTCCATCGAGTTGTGCAGTTTTTTGAAGTTCCATATACTCCCTAAACTTAATTCCACGATAAGCAGGAGCATGAGTCTGAGTGAATTCGGGTGCTGGGCTAACTACGGTTTCTAGTGGTGGGGCGTGGGCTGTTCCAATGGATATCCTTGTTGCTTTATTGTTTACAACTGCTCTATGCACTACGCTCTTGTACTTCCCATTCGTAAGTATCTACAAACAATCAAAATCAATTTTATGTAGGTTTAGCCATTCGAAACCGAAAATAATGCAACCAAAAAATTACCTGCATATGATCGCCAGTGTTTATTAGAAGAGACTCTGGGGAAGGATTAATAGTAATCCATTTCCCATTGTGCATAACTTGAAGCCCTTCAACGTTGTTCTGTATGAGGATCGTAAGGAGACCATAATCAGAATGAGGAGGCAATCCCATCGCAATTTCAGGCTCTGGGCATGGTGGGTAAAAATTTGCAACAAACATTTGGGAACCCTTTTCCACATTCATCTTCTCGTTTATGTAGTTTTCTTCTAATCCTAAGCTTTTTGAAATGCCTTTAAGTAATTCCCCAGCCACTTCTCTAGTTCTTTTGCAATATTCATCCAATACTTCACTGAATATACGACAAAACGATGTTCTCAACAACTTTAATAAATAATTAATCTGTCTGTAATTCATCAGCATTTGAAGTTGAATATGTGAATGCTGACAATATATGAATTAAGGTATAGTTTTCCTAACCGTCAATATATGACCTTTGTTAATTTCAGTCCCTAATAATTGACAGTAATGGCTAGTATGCATGCAATTTAACTCGTCATTTTTATCCAATTAAGAGAGGTCATATCTAGCAAACAACTTATAGCTATGATTAAAGCAGTGCACATTCTTATCGAGGCTCTGGAAGAGTTTTCCTGCCTGATAGGGCTCAAAGCAATTTTTTGAATATAAATAAGGGTAATTACTATTGGGTTCCTGAGGTTTGGCCTAATAGACTCGAAAGTCACTCTATTTCTAAAATTGTATCAAATAGTCCCTAACTTTTGGAAATTGTACTCTGAGGTCCTTTGACCCTTAGTCAACGGTCAAAATCAACGGTTTTTTTTTTTCAAAATGACAAATCTACCCTTCAGACTATTTGAATCGAACCATTCTAATTATTAAATCAAACCTGTGAGACCCACTTACTATAAATATGAAAAATAACAACACCAAGGCTCAAACCAGCAACCTTTAACAAGAAAAGATGCATGTTAACCAACTGCACCAAACACCTTTATTGCATTGAATTGAGTGATAAAATTTTATTGTGTAAAGCACAACTATTCACCTTTTATGACTATAGCAATTATCTATTCTTTCAATTAAGATTTTATTAAATAATTACATATTTATTTTTTTATCATCTTAGACAAGTCTGAAGGTTATAAGAAAAAGTTTAATTTTTCCGGAAAATTTAAAAAGAGTTTACAGAAAATTGAGTGTTTATTTGGAGAAATTAACAAAAATTAGAAAACTCATATTTTTTATTTGCAGAAATTAACAAATATTAGAAAACTCATATTTCTAA